>CATIXQ010000011.1:3732150-3760600 GCA_949711755.1 Leptidea juvernica
CAACTGCGAGTGTCTCATGGCTGCGTCTCCAAGATATTGAATAGATATCAGGTAAGGTTTGTTCCTCAACGATCACTCTCTACCCAACCCCATCAGACTGAAGAAAGTAGAGATGGCTGCGGCTAGAGTAAGACTGTGTGACATCTCGCGACAACTGCGAGTGTCATATACTGTGACTCCAAGATACTCAATAAAGACCAGGTAAAGGTGAACAGTCGTCCTCTATCAAACAACATCAAATTGATCCCATCAGTCATCATGCGACAACTGCGAGTATCCTTTGGCTCTGTCTGGATACTAAAGATACCAGGTATGTTTTCACCAACAATCATTAATTTTGCTTATTAATACCACATACATAACTAGTTTTAGGCAACCAATTGTACGCAAAAGAACTGGTTTGTTACTTGATGGCAGTGAATCTCTCCTGGTTTTTTTTGTATAAGAGGGGGCAAACGGGCAAAAGGATCACGGGATGGGGAGAGGTGAGGCAACCGCCCATGGGCATCCGCAACAACAGGTGTCAAGAGATGCGTTGCCGCCCTTGACTTCTTTTGAATTGGTCTTTTAAATATATTTTTATAATTTGAATAATTTGGATAATTTCCGTAGTTATCTGAAGGGTAATACCAAAATGGTCTACGTGGGGGGGGGGTGGGGGGGGAATCCAGGAAACTGGGAATGCCGGGCTTATTTTTTCGTAGTTATAATTACGAAGACAATTGGATTATAAGTTTACTAATAATGGATGGTAGTATTTATTATTATTATTTAAAGCTACAGCTGTCTACTAATACCTACGATAATTACAAAAAAGTTAGTCGGTTTGAAGGAAATACTTTTCAACTGATTTGAATTATTTTTTAATCAGATTAAAATCATAATATAATTTTTTGCTCATAAATACTCGCATTATTATATTCAAATGCATCCATCGTTGGAATTTTGCATTTTTAAATTAGTCAAAAGCCATAGTTATAGTTCTTAAAAGCCATACTTCGATAGGAATTTGAAGTTTTTTCTGTTATTATTTCACGTAAGCTTCACAATATTGTTAGCCTTAACGACAACCTTAAATATGATAACGATACTACAATCACGTTGTTGGAATTAAAAGTCTATCGAAAAGGTCAAATTCAAATTCCAATATTTTTCAGAAATGTAATTCTTAGTATTCAATTAAATTATTCAACGCGGAAATGCTGCCAGTTTTCTTAAAGAGCATAAAAGGCATTAATTTCTCAAAAGTTATTTCTTTAGAATTCTTTTTGATGTCATTTCTAATATACTAGACACTACTTGTACTACTACTAGATCTTACACTTCCCTGTAATGGTAGTTTTATTTTAATGTAAATATAGTTATAAGATTTGTTTTGTTTGAATAAATATAAAATACTTATTCGGAAATATACTTGGAAAAGATACGCCTCATACTTGAGAAAAACGGGTAGTAGGAAGCGGGACATGATGAAATTAATTACAATAATTTTATTTCATATGGTGAGAAACATTTTCAAGAAAAACCTCACGATATGATTATTAAAGATTTTACACGTTACGTGTTAGAGAGGAACGTTCGATCGTTATTCGTTAGTTAAACATGTGGAGCTATTCCACCAACTTGTTTGAAGCTCATCTGCATCAAATGTAAATAATAAATAGGTAACTAATTTATTAACGAATGATCTGATACTTCACACGCAATAAACGGCCATTCTGAGAGCGTCTAAGGAAACGATAGGTACCTTATAGATGGCCTATCCTAAAAACGACTTTTCTAATTAACAATGGTATCATCGTTTTAGAAAATCTCAAATTTTTAAAGCGCCAATATTATAAGCAAAAATAGTATATTGCTAATATAGTTTTTACCCACCTGCACACCAAACCACCGATGACAAGTTCAGATTGTGCCTTAAATAAGATGATGGAACGGCAGCAAATTTAGTAAAAAAATCCAGCAACAGCTAACCTAAGGGACCTCAAAACTTCATTGGTTGCAGAATGGAATTGAATACCACAAAGCTTACATGAAAATTTAATTAAATGTGAACTCAGTCGGATGCCAGGAGTTTTGACGGAAAGAGAAGGCAACACTTATTACTTATTTTATCACCCATTCTGAAAAAAAACCAGTCTTGAGAACAAAATTAATTTTTTACTATGTTAGGTCAAAACTCTTCCCAATTAAGGCACTGTATATACTGCCTTTAGGTTGTTTTTTTATTTCGTTAAGTGTATTTTGGAATGAAGTTCTCTATAGTATAGTGCAAGCTTGGCAAGTGGGGGGGGGGGAGATGGTCCAGCTAGGTGAAAAAAAAAATGTAAAGATCTATCCGTGTCACAACCCTTTTTTATAGCGTATACGGTTATCCATACTACTTCTTCAACTCGAGACATGGCAGACTACTCCAGAACACTCCACTCAAAAAGGTAGAGTTCTAAAACTACCTTGGCTCTATCCTGACGATCGATGGCACCATAGAGCTCGATGTCTCCAACCGCAATAGAACTGGCTGGATGAAGTGGAGGGAGCTTACAGGTGTACTGTGTGACTCTAAAATGCCCATACCAGAAAAAATCAAAGTTTACAAAACTGCCGTAAGACCAGCACTAATGCCGAGCCGGCCAGCGAGCGGCCAGCATTCCGAGCTACGGTTCGGCATGCCGGCCGCAAAAAAGCAGTCCTGCTGCTCCTGACATAGGATGTATGTCGCCGAGATAAAAATGCTGAGATGGTCTGGTGGCATCACATGCTTGGACAAAATGAGGAATAAGCATATCCGCGCCACTTTAAGAGTCACTTGGAGACTAGATTAAGGTGGTATGGGCGTGCCATGAGGCGGCCATAATATCATATGGCCAAGAGAGTGCTTGGTATTAACACCGGACCAAGAGGACGCGGAAGACCCTGATTAACATGGCAATCAGTTAAAGACAAAGATCTACAAAAGGCCCGAATAGATCTGCAGACGACCCAGGACAGAACGTCGTGGTGAAGACTGATTTGAAGAGCCGATCCCAACTAAAATGGGATAGTGCGAGGATAAAGAAGAAGAAGAAGATATGGCCCAGTTATAGATGCGTGCTTTAATAAGTTTAAATGTACAGATGGAGAATATATCAATGAAGTTTATAATGAGGTAGATGTATTGAATGATGAACAATACAGAAATTATTTTCACAACATGAAAAAATATATTAATTACGAAATTTCATTACCTACCATTGCTTCAATTTTTTTTTATGGAAAAAGGAGGACAAATGAGCATATGGGTCACCTGGTGTAAAGATATAATTAGCTTTTTTTGAAGGTGCCCATGTCGTATCGTCCCGGAAACATCGCACAAGGAAGCACATTCCACAGTTTTGTAGTACGTGGAAGAAAGCTCCTTGAAAAGCGCACAGTGGACGACCGCCACACATCCATCATCACAGATGGTGGGGATGATATCCTAATTTATGGCGTGTCGTGCGAACAGCTCTTATAAGTTATTTCTCCGATTCATTTAATTGCTCTTTCTAGCTAGGAATTCATTTGTTAATATTTTTTTATTTATAAATCACTAGCTGACCCGACAGACGTTGTTCTGTAGATAATAAAAAAAAATACTGTTTTATAGGAATTTGCCAAGAATATTTCAAAACATCAAGAATTTTTTTTTTTTAAATGCTCCCTGTTGCTATAATGAAATTGTTCCATAGCGGAACTGTCAAACCGTGCGTCACTAAATTATCCCATAGATATTTTGTCCATACAAAACAAATATTAAAAATAAAATTAATTATGTGTCCCAAATCGAAATAAAAACTATCCTATCTCTCAAGCTGGACCAAATTGCACTCCATGAAGTAATCCCCATTAAAATCCATTCATTAGTTTATATTAGGAGTCCATCGCGGACAAAACAACGTGACACGTAATTTATATATACGAGTAACTACAAAAGAACTTCGTTTCAATCAAGTGTTCGACGACACTCACACATATTTTTTTAATGTTCCTTATTTGTTTTTTAGAATAATACACAGATAAATAAATATATTAGATTAATTAAAGCCGAATAAAACAATTCTAATAACTATACTATACTATACTATAATTAAATGTTTCTATAATTAACTAGCCGTTCCCGCCCGGCGAATTTTAAAAGGAAATAAATTAATGAAGGAATGTTGGAATTCAAAAAATAAGTAGCCATAAATCATGTAGGACAAATTTGGCATCGAATGGTGGTAGTTTCATGTCGATACGATCAGTGGTGTAGGCTTGATTAAGCCTCAAACAAAGACTATTTTCATTATATATATGTCGCAGGGATATGATAAAAACGGTGATTTGGTCAAATCTCGGAAGACGTTAAAATAACAATACGATTTTATCATTTCTCTAAACAATCTAGTGATTTGACCAAATGCCAGAGTTGGTTCCGTGAAATGACAAAAAGTATTTTCTTTTATATTTATAAGGTTTATTCGGTAAGACTTAGACATAATTTGTTAAGAATTTAGTACCGTGTCGTGGGTGGAGGGGGGAGGCAAATGTCCTCTGTCCCCTGGCTCACTCCCCCACTCCCATGAAAAGACAACGCACCAGTCTCTTGAAAATCAAATTAATGTAACTTACCTCAAAACAGATAAAAGTTTCTCTAAAGCGGGCCATGCCCGCCAACCCATTCCACCTAACCTGTCCGTGTCGTGGTATGACTCAAGTCTGATGGTCGCTTCGCTCGCTTTTACATCCTAAGTTCTTCTAGTCGCGTCACTCATTGCCATTTCACAGAACCAACCCTGGCATTTGATTAAATCTCTAGATTTGTTTAGAGAAACGAGAAAATCGTGTTTTTCTTTAAACATCCTCCGTGATTTGATCAAATCACTTAGGGAACTAACCAAATCTCTGTTATTATCATTTCCCTGCGACATATATATGTATTGAATCTATTCAATTCAATTCAATTCAATTCAATTAAATCAAACCTTCTAGTGCCTAATGTATACATACATAAATGTGTATTCATATTTATTACCTCAATTTTCGTTCCTCTAAATGGGTTCAGTAGTGAATATCATAAGAATAGCCGAGAAAACGGGAACGAATATATTTCTTGGTCCTCAGATTATCACTTCAAGTTATTTCCCCTGATATTTCTACGACGGTGAAGGTCAACTTAAGTTTAACACATGCAATTTCCTTAGACTTTTAAAAGTAGTAAATTCTGCATTAAATATACGCCCTGCTTATTACAATGTAGTGCGGCTCAGGATTCTTGAGAAACCCAAAAATTCTGAGCGGCACTACAATTGCACTCGTCAACTTGAGACACAATGTTAAGTCTCATTTGCCCAGTAATTTCACTAGCTACGGTGCCCTTCAGACCGAAACACAATAATGTTTACACATTACTGCTTCACGGCAGAAATAGGCACCGTTGTCGTACCCATAAACTATGCCGGCATTCTGTGTTTATTATTTTACTATTTATATTACTCCACTGTCCATCCGTTTGTCCGTTTGTCCGTCTGTCTCTCTGTCAGCTCTTACGGCTGTACCTTATAAGCTGCAATAATTAGACTTCGTCCAGGGTAATGTGGAAGGCACTAGACCTCACGGAGGGTCATCTATGTGATGGATCGACGACATAATATCTGCTGTGGGCGGCCCCAAACCTCCAAAAAAAAGTAATATGGCTAAAAATTGTGAATCACATATATAAACGCCAAATATCAAAACTTTATGACAACCTCCACCGCTCTGTCAAAACGAGAAAGCGAGATTTAGAAAGTACATAGTGTTTTAAGTTATACGGTGGTACAGAATCCGTTTTGTGCAAGTCCGGCTCGCACTTGGCCGGCTTTTTAATGTCAAATATCAATCGGTCTCAAATAATTGTATAAAGGCATAAAAGGCATTTATTTTCTCAAAATTGATTCCTTTAGAATTCTTTTTATGTCATTTCTAATATACTAGATACGGCGCAAGAAACTCTCCCAGCATTATTTTTTGCGCTTTTTTTAATGAAATATATTTATACTGTACTGTCATTGCTATTGCTATAAAATAATCATAGTCCAGTCCCAGGCTGTCTGATCACTTAGATATTCAGCCGTGGAGTAGAAGTACTTACGACAGAGCCATTTTTTAACAAAAATAAATATAATATGATATAATTAATAATGTGCCAAGTCGATTGGGCAGCATTCGGGAGATTCCGTAAAATCTTTTCGCCCCAAATACAAGCACGTCTCAAGACGAACATTTTAACCAGTGTGTAATGTCAGTGAGGACATATGGAACGCAGACGTAGTTGCTAACTATCAGAAAGCTTATCGGTCGCTCAGAGGGCAATCGAAAGGGCTTTAAAAAAGTATCCTGAAAAGCTCTAAGTTTCCCTGTGACCAGAAATGAGGAGATCCGTAGGAGTAAATAAGTGGCAGGGGGCAAAGACCTTAGCTCGATGGTCATTGGTGCAATAAAGTCTTCGAATGTCTTAAGAACGCAACAATTATTATTTATTAGATTGCAATAATTATTTATAACAATTTTTCAGCGGGCGGTAGTTTGCAATTTACAAGTTAATGTTTTTGATTAGTGATTTTGATAATTTTTGTTTTAATTTTTTCATGTGTGCTGTGTATACGAACAAACCTGTTCCGTATCATGCAACTTTCGTACCCTACGTACGTTCGACTTACACGTTCGTTTCCTCTTATGTATATCCCTTTGGTGTCGAGACATTTGGTCTGAGGGGCCCGAAATTATTGTACAAAGTGCTATGAGCTATAAAATTCATGATAATGGTTGAGGGCCCGAAGGCGTCCACAAAAGATGCGATAGAAAACACACAAGTACGCAGAGTCCCTACACAACTACTGTATATTCAGTATCTAAAAATAAAATCTATATAAAAATGGTATTATTAAATAATTAAAATTATGATTAATCGTTGACATAAACACCCTCTTTGTTACTAATACTTACTTCAATTGATATTGAAATCTTCTGTTGAAATTAACAACTAATATTTTCAATAAATTCTTCTTGTAGGAGAACCCTGAATTACTCTCCACACGTCCACCCTTGTAGTGAACAATTGCCATAGAATAGCGCGCAGTGAAGCCTGAAGGCTCTATAACACCCCGACTAATACAATAAGAGTATTGTTTTATTCAGGAAATGTTTAGCCACGCTTCATGACTACTTTCGCGGCTTTCCGCAACATTTGTTTTCCAGTATCGAAAATGAGAGGGTGACTTTTCCTAATACTACTTGCTTTTTGCCACTGTCCCTACTGAGAATCATCATTTCTAAAGTCACCTAACTCTTAAATAGTATTTGAAACATTTTAAATGACTAGCTGACACGACAGACGTTGTTCTGTACATAATAAATAAAATACTGTGTTTTATGAATTTGTCAATAATATTTCATAACAACAAGAATTATTTCGTAAAATATGGTCCCTGTTGTTATAATGAAAATGTTTCAAATCAGAACTGTCAAATCGTGCATCAATAAATTCTGTAATAGAAAATTTGTCCATAAAAAACAAATATTGGAAATTAAATTAATTGTGGGTCCTAAATCGAGATAAAAACTATCTTATCTCTCAAGTTGGATGAGACTCCATGAAGTGATCCCCATTAAAATCCGTTCATTAGTTTAGGAGTTCACTGGAAACAAACATCACTAGATTCATATTTATTTAGATAATATTATATGTTATTTCCAATAAGTTTCATAAAATCATAAATACGGCGTCTGTGTTTGACTGTCTGTTTGGATAACTAATGCTACATGCCTAAAATGTTACAAATTAAATTTGAGTAAAGTAATTATGACTGCAGCAACTGTACCCACATTTTTTGTTTAGAATTAATCAATGTTTTTTTTGTAACAAATCGTTGGTTTGAGAAATTTTTTATCATATTTTATTTTTAATCTCACTTTTATTTGATAATAAAAGATTGAAGTAAAGTAGAGTATTTTATTTTTTTATTTCGGAGGAAGATAAATTTAACCGACCGACCCGATGTTTTTTGATGTTTTGCTCTGGGGTGACTAAGATAATCGCCAAAACGCATTAATATGTCAGCTTGATATATTAACAAACGCTACTAACTAAATATTACTAACTTAAAATTATTAAATATAATATTCACTATAATAAGAAATAACTATAATAGCATATTACATTCAGATCTTTAGTTAATTTGATTCGTATAAGTTAGTTGGCACTACACTAGTACCAACTCGCAGTTGGTAGCATAACGGTAGACGGTTTTGCCCTATATATCGTTTTATTGTTTAAAATTAAACATAAAATACCACTTGTGCTGAAAACAAAATATTTTGTAATTTTATTTTCGTATTCTATAAGAAGTTACTCTTATATTTTACGGGAGTGATTTTGTGTTTAAAAGGTAGTTAAGGAGGGACAAACATAAATGTTAACGATCAATAAATACGCCGATTACAATAATAATGATAACATTGATTACTTTGATTATTATGAGGCAGCCATATTGGAAATGTAAAACAGAGAGTTACTCAATAAATCAAATTTATAAACAAAAAGAATATCAAAAGACTGATAGATGTTGCATAATTTCAGGAAACCGGTTCGATACGGCCCGGGGTGATTGGCGGATCCAAGCCAAGAGTAGCGACTCCTGAAGTAGAAGCAAGAATAGAAGAGCTAAAGCGACAAAATCCTGGAATATTCTCCTGGGAGATCCGCGAGAAACTTTTGAAGGCTAGATTTTTTTTTTAATTTTTTTGTAAAATAAAATTTATACATAATCGAGACTGCAATTATAGTAAAGTATTATTTGCGGTGTCTGCAGCATTATATTTTTCTTTTTTTATTAGTTTAATATTTGTTTATTATTGACACACTTTTACACAAATTATCTTGCCCCAAAACTAGGCATAGCCTGTACAACGGCTACAAGACAACGATATATTTAATACAGTTTACTTAAACATACATAAACACATATAAAAATCCATAACTCGGAAAGAAACATCCATATTCATCATATAAATGATTGCACCTACCAGGATTCGATCCCGGGAACTCTAGCTTAGAAGTCAGGGTCCATAACCATTCGGCTTTATGGGTCCTCAATTGCCAATTATATTATTTATACATATCAATAATCGATTTCACCGATTAATTAGTCCATTAACGGCCCTTTTCAATAATCTATCTATCCTTAATTAAACTAACTAGTCGTTTTGTTTTTAAAACAATTCAACACGTGTTTCGCGTCTACACGAGGCATCCTCAGGACGTGTTGTCTCGCCAAAATCTGGCACGAGACTGTAACAAATATTGGCGGAATGAACACTAAAGAAAACTTAAATCATTTGTATAATTATGGATTTCCGCAAAGTAACGCCTAATTCAATTAATGAACTAGTCGTAGACAAATCTATCCTTTTACGCTTACTTACATTTCAATAATAATTGACAGATAGCATTGTACTATAACTATATTGGACATAACTATGGATAGATAAGATCTTGTCATTAAACGGTGACAGCGATATATCCATAAGTTAAACGAAGGATAGATAGGTTAGAATGAAAACGGCCGTTAAAGATCGGGGTGAGACTGTGTCGTCGACATGGCCGTATGTTCTACGTGAATAGGTGTAGGTATTATAATGTGGCATAATAATCGGAACATTTTCCATTTATGGGTCAGAAAAGAATCAATGGTTTCAGCAAAGTACATAATCTAAACAATTTGTTATTTTTTTTAAAGGATAACCCTCACTTCTACGAATAATAATACAAATTATATTTGAAAACAAAATTTATCAATGGTGTGCCGGACATATTATTATTTCCCAATCGAACCATAAGAATAATACTTCAAACACCTACAAGAGTCAAACATATGAATAGCTAGTGATGTGTGTCTTACAAGAAAAAAGGTGAAAAAAAAAAAAACAACCGACTTCAAAAACAGTATTCCAAAACAATAGATATAATATGGACTAAAAAGTAAAAAAAATAATTGCGCATTTTTATAGAATCTAATTAATTCATCTAATTCTAGTTACGATTATTGTTATTTTCGGAATCGGAGTCCTTCCGCCGCGACCCGCTCTCGCCTCTCGCCTCCTCACAACTCAAGCACATCTCACCTATAACTATGAATGTTACAAACCTATCTTGGATGACACTGGTTATCAAAATCGGTTCACCCAGTCGAAAGTTTTGATGTAACAAACATAAAAAAAAAAACATACCGACGAATTCCGAAACCTCCTCCTGTTTTCAAGTCAGTTAAAAACAAATAGTATTTAAAATTTCAAAGACTTCGACCATAATTGTAATCTAAAGCATATGACACTGATGCAGTCACTGCATCAGTGTCATTTTTGAGTGAACCCTATTTATTTATTTTATTTATTTATTTATTCATAAAGACTTACCATCTGCATATTTTTATTAACTTATGCACTGAGAATTAAACTTAATACATGTGATATTTTAAACTCTAAAATCTACAAATTTTGGAGAGCAATATAAATTTATTTTTTAAATTTATGTATATTTGAAACAAAGATATCAATGTTTTCATCTATATTGATGATACTATTATATAATTGTAACATTAGCTGTAGGGGAGAGAATAAGCTATATTTATTTTATAAGTAATCGACCAAGGGCAAGGCAAATAAAAAGGCAGAGTTAATCAAATTATCTCGATATAAACCATTCATTATATTTCGTACTATTTGGATAAACTAAAGTTATGAGATAAAGACAGACTAACGGAAAGACAGCAGATTTTTAGCAATACGGTACGGTTTTCCTTTGTATGGAACCCTACAAAGTAACATTACAATAATTTAAAAAAGTGCGTGCCACAAAACCTACCTTTATATCCATTTTCATTAATCATGTGACTATCTTTCCCCTAACTATGGGCGCAGGACAACGATATATTTAATACAATACACTTACTTAAACATACGTAAAAACAAATAAACATCCATGTCTCGGAAACAAACATTTATATTCATGATATATAATATGCAGCTCATCACGCACACTAAAGTATTAAACCTGGCCTATTTTGGTCGGTTGTCTAGCACAAAGAGGCTCTATCTAAATGAGAAAATTATCTAAGACATAACCACAAATAATGAAAATTGTAAATTAATCAAATTGGACAAACACGTATTTCTCTTTCTCTACATTAACTTTATTTTATTTATATTACATTAAATTTTAATGATGGATAAAAAAATTACTCTGTCGTTAATCCTACTACTCCACAGCTGAATATCTAAGTGATGATTATTTTATAGCAATAGAAATGACAGTACAACAGTTTTTACTTGATCAAAAAGAGCGCGCAAAAAACAATACTGATAAAGTGTCTTGCGCCGCTTCTTCTCTCTCAGAGCGCCTTTTGTTTCCGAAGCGGTAGTAGTATCTAGTATATTAGAAATGACATCAAAAAGAACTCAAAAGGAATCAAGTCTGAGAAAATAAATGCCTTTTATGACTATTTGTGTGAAAAATTTACATTAAATATCGTGTTTGGGTTTCAGGAAGGTGTATCTGATCCTCCCAGCATCTCTTCCATATCTCGCCTCCTTCGCGGAGGCTCCAGGGATCCCGATGGAAAGAAAGATTACAGTATAGATGGAATTCTTGGAGGTGAGTAAAAATTTCAAATACTACTGGATTAAAGATTTTAGCTTTTTGACCACCTACAAGACCTCTGGTGTTGTACAAGTACCTACATGACCAGCGCTTTTCAGTGAAAATCTCTACTAATATTATAAACGTGAATGTAAGTTTGTTTGTTACGCTTTTACGCAGGAGCTACTGAACCGATTTTGATGAAATTTGGTACAGCGATAGACTAGAGCTTGTGAAAAGATATAGGCTACATTTTATCCCGGAAAAATCCATTATGCCTGCGGCATTTATAACACACTGAAATTCACCTCGATGTGGTATAACTATACCCGTAGTAGGTTTAGTTTGCAATAGCAATCTTCCTCGAAATAAGATTCACATAGTATATTATAAAACGGGAACTCGAACTGGAATAGGACATGAGATAATCTTCAGTTCCAAACTTGCTTATTATTTTTAAAAACCCTTTAACTACGCGGTCGAAGCCGCGGGCATCATCTAGTATTTTAGAAATATGCGTTTATTCAATATTTTAAAAAAAATCAAAGCTTTTTAGCCCTAGATATTTATTTAGTTGAAGTTGCAAGAGTCCCTTTTTCGTTTGCTGTACAAGCTCTTAAATCCTTACTCATATCATGTGGGTTTATTAAAAACAATGTCTGTGTTGTTGACAGTTAAGGATGTTCTTCGTAAGGATTTTCTTTTTTTACATTTGGTTCGTTGCGATTTCCAGACGAGGCAAGTGATTTACCCTATCTACGATATTTGGGGTGCTTTCCCTTCATGTCCCATAAGTTTGGGACACCTGTATAAATGCGTCATAACCTGTATATAACACAGGGAACTAAAGGTTTATATTAACTCATAGTTATTAAGATAGTTGTATGAAACTGTTTGTGCCTTATATAAATAAATTATTAAAATAAAAGTAGGGAATCAAACTACAAAAATCTAAGCGCAAATACCATATCATGGTGACATGTACTGGCATTCATAATTGAATGTTTCAATACATATATCTACTGTTACTTACTTCTCCAACCATCCTTATCAAAAAATGCAGTGCTTTCAGAACTGATTGGCAAAATATCAATTCCAACGAATTTCAACGCGTTGCTTTAAAATTCAGATGCAAGATTTTACAAACACGTACCACATACGTACGTATGTTTTACCAGTGGGAGGCTCCTTTGCACAGGATGCCGGCTAGATTATGGGTACCACAACGGCGCCTTTTTCTGCCGTGAAGCAGTAATGTGTAAACAATACTGTGTTTCGTTCTGAAGCTAGAATGAATATTGGATTTAACCACATAAATTCTAGTACTTTTGCACTGATAAATAAAGCAATTCGTGCGAAGTTAACCATTCCCAAATATTCAAAAATGTACAACGTTAATGTTCAAGTTTTCACTTCTGTCGGCACTCCCGGAGTATTTTTTTACTAAAAAATATCAGGGTTTAGCAAACAATTTAAATCACTAAACAAAACAGCGTATCCACATCAGTATCACATCATAATAATAATAATTATAGTCACTTAGACATTTTTCATAGCAGCTATCGAACATTTACTAAAAAAATTTAAAGAATATCTCAAACATCCTTAAAATATGTCCAACCGATAAATTTTGTTTCATTTGTAGTTTTGTGTACTTTTTTCGCCTTATGTTTAATTGTATATAAAATCGTTATATTTTGTATTATATTCACTCCTACTTTGTTTATATTTAAGTGGAAACTTTATTGGCTTGTGTAATATAAATTATATTTTACAATGTGTATACAACTTAAGCTGTTTGTTTTCCAATAAATAAATAAATCAGAAACTAAAAATTTTAAAGTAAATTTGAATCAACTCCTCTATTGCACAACTTCCCTTAGCATTGTTTGTCGGCATGCTCAGTAACAAGTTGACCGCCAATACTTTCTCATATAAAAACCCGATTTCCGCACACAAATCTTATTATTGTCGTCTTGAAATATTAGTTTGTTGTCGGCATGTACATAGGCAGAGGCCGCTGGAGTCACCCGCGGCGAATCTCGATAGTGTTAAAACGCCAACAATCCATGTTTTGGCGTAGTGTACTATTGTGCTATTGTGCACTTGTACATTTAATTATGCTTTGATACCTGCCGATACCTGTCGGACGGAACTCTTGCAATTTCGGCATCCTTTGATACACTTCAAATTCCGCATTTCGTGTTTAGAAACTTCGTAAAAATCAAAATTATATATAGCTAGTGAAATTACTGAGCAAACTATCTGTCTGTCTGTTTGTTCAGGCTAATCTCTGAAATGGCTGGGCCAATTTTGACGGGACATTTATTAGCAGGTAGCTGATGTAATAAGAAGGAACTTAGGCTATGTTTATTTAAGAAAAATTCTTTTATTTTAGAAAAATAAGGTAATGTTGCAATATCCAAGAAACGACCTAACTCTAAAAATAATTTATATGGCAAAACAACGTTTGCCGGGTCAGCTACTATTAGAAAAAAATCATGATTCATTAATTGATATACATAGTGTATTTTTTTTATAAATGTCACTTCTCAAATCTACAATAAAGTCATAATTTGACACAGTCGTTAAAACAAGACCCCACGCTATGAATGTTTTTCCAAATTGTTTCTAAGCAAATGGCGTCATTTACACTAACGATACTTTCACAACACATTAAAGAATACAATAAGATGATGGTGATAAAATGTAACATTTGTTTAATAACATCGCCACACTCACACCGTGTGGCTTCATCATGGCCACACTGACTTAGTGGTCAGGCCACACAAACACCTCGATTTACTTAATATAAATTACACGGTATACTCGTTTGCTTAAAGTGTATAAATTCCACTTTTTTATTATTCACTAGCTGACCCGACAGACGTTGTTCTGTATATAATAAATAAAATAATGTTTTTATATGAATTTGTCAATAATATATCATAACATCAAAAATTACTTCGTAAAATATGCACCCTGCTGTCGTAATGAAATTGTTTCACAGCAGAACTGTCAAACCGTGCGTCAATAAATTCTCTCATAGAAATTATGTATGGACACATCAAAGGAAAAACAAATTTGTTGTTTTTATTTAATTTAGCAGCATTTTCCTATTTATTCACATTTTAAACCTTCCCTGGACTTCCACAAATAATTCAAGACCAAAATTAGCCAAATCGGTCCAGCCGTTCTCGAGTTTTAGCGAGACTAACGAACAGCAATTCATTTTTATATATATAGACTAGTGGACCCAACAGACGTTGTCCTGTACACACGTCTTAAATTTGAAAAATCGGTCTAGCCGTTAGGAGGAGTTCACTAACATACACATGAGCAGGAGAATTATATTATATGGAATCGAGAATCTAAACCAATCTCAAATTCACTGAAACAAACAAAAAAATCATCAAAATCGGTCCAGCCGTTTAGGAGGTAGTTTAATTGTGAATCATAACCATTCTCGAATCCACCTGAAGACACACACCAATCTCAAATTCACTGGAACACACAAAAATATCATCAAAATCGGTCCAGCCGTTTAGGAGGTAGTTCAATTGTGAATCTAAACCATTCTCGAATCCTCCTGAATACACACAGAAAGTTTCATTAGAATCGGTCCAGCCGTCTAGGAGGAGTTCAGTGACATACACACGCACACAAGAATTATATATATAAAGATTAACAAAATTAAATTTCAATTGATTAAAAAATGCAATTCAAAGAAGTCACATCGCATGAGTCTGTTCTTAGCTCACCAATAATTTGTGGGTGTCAAATTTGATTTGAGCGAATCCATATTTAAGGCGCGGTCATGCCTCAATATCCACAAAAATTGCTTTCTTAGAGAGTCGATTACAAAATAACGCAATAAAAATATTGTGACGCATAAAATACATTACAAAAAGAAAGACTTAAAGAAAAATTTGAACCGAGTAGAATATTTATACTTACATAATTTGTAATATCCAATTCAACGATTCAAAAAGTTGTAAAAACGCGCTAAGTACACTACCTCATAGCTGGCGTGGAAACGTGTGCATATTATGACGATAACAACTTTTATATTTTATATCTCAGAAACGGTGGCTCGTAAGAAAAAAAGTATTAACATATTTTTTATAGATAATTTTATGATCTACAATTTTTGTCCGAGGTACTTTTATGATAAAACTTACCGTTTTGCTGAAAATCGCAAAAAACTCATTTTTTTTACTTTGACCTTGAATAAAAAAAAATCCACACACGGGAATGATTGGGAACTTTAAAATATTGTTTATAATTATGTTTTGAACAATTTCACTGATTTTCAGCTTGTTGGGACTTTATGTAACTTCGAATGTCTAAATTGACCGGACTAAAAAGAAAACCAGTATAATAAATGCCTATTTGCAGCTTAGCCACATGATTAACACAAATATTGTACTATTGATTGTAGCGTTTACAATCCTAGTCAGTCCGCGCCTTAACTATGATAATATTTTAGATTGATGTCAAATGTGACCACGCGTCGGTAATCATGTGCATAACATACATGTGCCATATACCTGTAAGTTAAATTACAATTATTTTTTATTTTATTGAAAACAATGTAAAAAATTGTAGGAATAAGGTTAACCAAGTCAAAAAGATCATTAAGATTTCATTAATAAAGTTTATTTTTGAATTTTTAAGTAAATCAATAACCAATGCAAACCTTGTTTTATATATCATATAAATTAAGTACCCCAGGCCGCTCATTGTTTGAATTGTCATTTTAAATTGTCATTGACTGAGTTATTTGTATTGCCAATATAGAGGTATTTCTAAGTAAAATAGTAATCATTAGCAAACACATGATAACTTTCTCCTAAACCCGCTGCATCTTATGGTATGAGTATTATTCCGATCGGTTCAGCAATTTTCGCCGTATAACCGAAAGAAAAAACTGAGTTCCATTTATTAGTTTAGATTTTATTGATGTCTTTAAAGGTTTTGCACGTCATGCCCTTCATGCTTTAAATATACACATATAATTAATAATCTTCAGTCCGACCACAGTGGGCAACTTATAAAAGTAAATACAAGATTGGACAATGTCAGACCAAAATAGGTGACGATTATACCAGTTACGGGTAGCCGTCTTGAGAGGTATAGAAATAATTTGGTAAATACGATACCATTTTTACACTGTGGTGAAACTGCTAATTTTCACTATAACTTAGTCTTCAATTCCTTCTGTGAGGAATTTGACAGGATTTTTACTCCAGTAACGGTGACAGTAAACAACAAACATTGTTTTAATGATTGGGCAACAATGGGTATCCACAAAAGTCGTAAACGCTTATATGACCTTTATTATGAGAAACATTACAATAATAGTGAGGAATTTAAAATATATGTAAAAAAATACTCCAAGCTCTTTAAAGTAGTTTGTCATGAAGCGAAAACACGTTTCATTGCAGATAAAATTAAAAACAGTAATATAAATGACTGGCTTTACCCGCGACTTCGTCCGCGTTGAATAAGTTACTTTGGACAATTTATTTTATCTTTTTGGATACTTTTTAAATAATACACATACAACTGCTCTTTCCGCTTCTGGCAGCGCTCTTCTATGATACAGCGGATATTCCTTGTCATTGTGGACAGTCTCTTTAATAGTATTTCCCTGTGTACTTTAATCTTTTATTTCATCCCCATGTTCCAAAGTTTCAAAAATGCTCGAACAAATTTTTATAAATTATTTCTTATCAAGTGCAAAGATACAAAGTTTCATGGTTTTATCTTCGAAAACGACGAATTTCCATACAAACTGCCATCCCCTATTTCAACCCCTCTATTTATTTATTTTTTGCAATAAAAGGGAGCTTCTTAGTAATTTTTCTAGCTCTAGTCTATCTCTGTACAATATTTTATCAAAATTCGGTTCTGTTACGTTTTCGTTTCACAAGACATTGTGACAAGACCGAGATTTTTTTTTAAATAAATAAATGGTATTCGATTTTTAAAACCAAGGAGTTTTCAATTAAAAAGATTTTAATATGACAGGAACAGTGTTTGATGAAAAAAAAAGTCCGCTGAGTTTGTTGCGCCCATTCTTCTCAGGCCTGAGGCATTAATTTTGGAATGGGTGGTAGTCTTTTTCACTTTCAATATGTGATGTCACATCCTATCTATCATGTAAAAGCGTAACAAACAAACTTAGATTCACATTATATTATAAGAAGGTATTATAATGCCTGTTTTTAACGTCTGTATTGCGCATTAAATCCTCTCTTAAATAATGATGAGATCGGACGTAATCAAAATCCTCGCGTAGGATTGCTCTGCTTTCATGACGACCCGTATAGCCCAGTGGTTAGTGACCCTGCCTACTGAGCTAGAGGTCCCAGGATCGAATCCCGGTAGGTGCAAACATTTATATGATGAATATGAATGTTTGTTTCCGAATCATAGATGTTAATAATTATTAATTATAAGTATAAACATCTATGTTTAATTAATTTATGTTTGTTTAAATAAGTTTAATTAAATATATCGTAGTCTTGTGCCCATAGTATACAGGCATTGCCTAGTTTGAGGCTAGATAATTTGTGTTAAATGTGTCAATATTATTATTACGAAAAATATTTGAAAATTTATTGAATTAGGCGTTACTTTGCGGAAATCCATAATTATACAAATTATTTAAGTTTTCTTTAGTGTTAATTCCGCCAATATTTGTCTTTAAAACAATTCGACACGTGTTTCGCCTCTACACGAGGCATCCTCAGGACGTGTTGTCTCGCCAAAATCTGGCACGAGACTAGTCTACTAGACGACAAATATTGGCGGAATTAACACTAAAGAAAACTTAAATAATTTGTATACGAAAAATATTGTATTTACTAACAGTTTTAAATATTAATATAGAATATTCTTATATTATTTTACTATTTGAGTTCAAAGTAATAATATATAGTAATTATTAAGCATTCTACCGTTGGAACATATAACGAGCACGTGGGCCTCCAAATGTATGCAAGAATAGTGATTTTAAATAAATATTAACTTTACAATCTATTATTAAAAACTTTTCCTGTCGTAGTTGGCCAATCTACAATGTAGAACTTAAGCCTAATTTACATTCCAATCTAAGCAATATATTTGGCCTTATAAAAAATAATGCTTTCGAGTCATTTTTACCCGAAATTAAAAACAAATATCAAAAATAATTCAAATTAGAAATTTCTCTATTTACTATTTGATATTTTCATAAGAGCTTACCATCTAAGTATAGAAACAATTAACAACTTAGGCCTTATATTATGTAGGTATCAGAAAACGTTTTTCTGTAACCCTATCAACCAGTTCGGAGATCAGACTTTATTAAACTTACGATAACTAGCTGACCCAACAAACGTTGTATTGTCATTTAAAGTAATTAAAAAAAATACAATTTTTGTGGAATAAAAAATAGATGCAACCGATTCTCAGACCTACCAAATATATCGTACTAGGTACAATTATTGTATTCGATTGCCATCTTGCAACCCTATAGCAGATTTGTGGATCGAACGGAATAATATAAAAATCGCGATACAAAAAAAAGTTGTAGATCGTAAGGAGGGCGAAAATTTGAAGTTGTATGTTGTAGTTCAATGCTAAATCATAATATCATAATAAAATAATCATTATAAAATAAAAAAAAATGTCAAAAAAAATTAAAGCGGTGGGTGACCGTTTAGGGGTATGAAAAATAGATGATGGCTGATTCTCAGACCTACACAGAAAATTTGATACAAATCGGTTCAGCCGTCTCGGACGAGTATGGTAACAAACACCGGGACCCGAGAATTTTATATATTAGATACAATATTATGGTCTTGGGGGAAAGAGTAAAGGAAAACTCGAAATTAAAAACAAATATCGTGAGCAAATACATCAAATGCTGTTATTAAATCTTAACGTTCTCAGAGAACGCCCACCAGAACCGCGACGCGATAATCCCGTCATCTGTTAGCAACACAACAAGTTGCCGAAACAAAGCCGGCCGACCGTTTTAATGAGCACAGATTATGAAGGTGTTAAACCGCCGCCGCGGCCCTTTCAACTTCCAAATTATGACTTTACGAAGCCGCGGCCGGCTTTACGGGCTCACATTTCGGCAAAGCCTCGCACCTCCTTCATCACAAATAAGCCCCTCACGTCTTTCAGACATTAAATTTCTTTTACTCATATGGAAACTTCAAACAGCCATAGTGTGCTTTAAGATGTAAGGAATAAAGTTGAGGCAAATGTGATTAAAATTCTGATTTATGTAGCCTCATACGTTTCGTTTTGGAACAAAAAAGACCAAATAATTATTTATCACGCTGGCACAAGGGAATTCCAGCGACGCATATTACATTAGTACTTCGCATTGGCTTTTATATGTTCCAATAATAAGATATGTGATATTAAGCGATATAGTGCGAATTCCATAATTAAAATCCATTAGCAAAATCTATAATATTTCCGATTCTGTTTCATTCGTATCTGTACCAACTACAGATGAAACAAATTAACTTTATCTCTCTGATGCTGAGATAGTAATAATAGAAAAAGAAAGTTTCTTCAAATATTCTGAATAGATTCATGATTAGTAAAAATAAAAATTGATTAATTACGATGTCTTGCTATAAAATGTAATCACATAATGTATATAGCAATTTTAACTAATTTTAATTTTTCAACAAATAAGAGAAAATATGATAAAATTTAATAAAACTTCGCCGTGTGAAAAGTTGCCGCAAATAACGAATGAATTAAAGAGTAAACGAACTAACAGCGCAGGCGCATTAAGATTTGCGTTGTCGTTTTACATGTCATAAATCCAGATCGCGACACCAAAATATTGAATGGTGCCAAAATGTCACCAGAACGGCAAAGACGCCGACAAAGGAACCGCCGCTTTGGGTGTTCCTCAAGGCACAACAGTGAGCCCCTATTTTTTCATTTCTTTCAATTTTGACTCCTTTCAAAAGGCTATTAATATAAGCCGCGTTTTTAAAAATCGGCTCAAATCTAAAGCCGTGCATTGTAGATCAGTTTTTTAATCTGTTTCCGTAGGATAGCGCTACCGATTATAAATGAGATGAACCGCAAGATACCGACATTTTTGATTTAGGCGAATTAAAATGTGATGTGGGTCTGTGTATAAAAACACGATGCTAATAAATAACACGTGTCTCAAAAAACAGATGAAGACAAATCGCTATGAGGCACATCAAATAAATTATAACTCAACATTAAGATGACATTTTATTGATCTCTGTTGCTCACGGTATATAATTTAAGACTTGTTCATTTTCATTCTGATATTCTTTTTTTTATTATCATCATCCCTTTATGATTTGGTTTACATTTATTTTGCTATATTTTAAAATAGAATACATATTACTTGAAGTAATAATATGTATATATAAATATATATTCAAATAAAACATTTTTAAGGGATTAAAACGCGTGATATTGTAACTGTGTTGTTAACATTATATTTTTGCTTAAGAGTTACATTTAGAGTTACATTTAGGTGTAGTTTTGGATTTTAATTTAGAGATAATTAAAAAAAAAACAAACCTACACATACTCAAAAAGAAGAGGATATTGTCTTTACCTTGTTGTTCAAATTAAACATTAACGGTGTTATTATAAAAAAAAACATGGTTAAGACACGTCTAAAATAGAGTTTATTTTTTTCTATTACAAAACAGTGTTGATCTTGTGTTTAACTAAAACGTGGTAAAGCACAACATAAACTGAAGTGTACAGGACTAAATTAAAGGAATGGAACGTAATTTTTGATAGCTGTCATCATATAATCTAAATCTTCCATATGAATATAATCTTTGTTTAAGGTATAAAATAAGAAAATAAAACTTCTTTCTTCTATAGCACCGATCACTACCAATAAAATTAGAAAACAAATACTCTAAGCTTGGTGGTATAAGCCTCTCTCTCTAACTCTTGTTAAAATATAAGCAATGTCTAAAGATTGTTGAACGCAAAACAACAGAAAGATTGATTTGTAATAGATTTTTTTTAAAACAAGTGTTCAACACATGGTTAACTTTTTGTAATAACATACGTAGTAATTATTTTTCTTTTACAAGGAATCAATAAAGCTTTTTTTATTATTTTTAACATCGTTTCAACTCCATTCTCCTTTCCTTTATTGCTATATAATATACTAGCTGCCCCGACAGACGTTGTTCTGTACATAATAAAAAAATACTGTTATATAGGGATTTGCCAATAAAATTTAAAAACATCAAGAATTATTTTGTCACAAATGCTCCCTGTTGTTATAATTAAATTGTTTCACAGCGGACCTGTCAAACCGTGCGTCACTAAATTCTCTCATAGAAAATATGTCCATACAACACAAATATTGAAAATTAAAATAATTATAGGTCCCAAATCGAAATAAAAACTTTCCTATCTCTCAAGTTGGACCAAACTGCACTCCATGAAGTAATCCCCATTAAAATCCGTTCATTAGTTTAGGAGTCCATCGCGAACAAACAACGTGACAAACTAGCTGACTCGACAGACGTTGTTCTGTAGATAATAAAAAAGATACTGTTTTATAGGAATTTGCCAATAATATTTCAAAACATCAAGAAATATTTCGTATAAAATGCTCCCTGTTGTAATAATGAAATTTTTTCACAACGGAACTGCCATACCGTGCGTCACTAAATTCTCTCATAGAAATTATGTCCATACAAAACAAATATTGAAAATAAAAATAATTATAGGTCCCAAATCAAAATAAAAACTCTCCTATCTTACAAGTTGGACTAAACTGCACTCCACAAAGTATTCCCCATTAAAATCTGTTCATTAGTTTAGGAGTCCATCGCGGACAAACAACGTGACACGTAATTTATATATATTAAGATGTACAATATGTTAAATGTTCGACAGTTTGTAAAATGTATTTATGTACCCCAATTAATTTATTAATTTTCTAGGCCGGGGCTCAGATTCTTCGGATATTGAGTCAGAGCCAGGCTTAACATTGAAGCGGAAACAACGGAGATCCAGGACCACATTCACGGGCGAACAGCTCGATGCACTTGAAAGGGCATTCCATAGAACACAGTATCCTGATGTGTACACTCGCGAAGAACTAGCACTGCAAACTGGACTCACTGAAGCTAGGATACAGGTGTGTTTCTTTTCAAATCTATATATATAAAAGAGATTTCCACGTATATAGTCACTCATCACGATATCACTGGAACCATTAGAGCTAAAGACTTGAAATTTGGTAGGAATATTCTTTACACCGAGTAGAGGTTTTACGAAATTCCAAGTTTTTTTTATTATGAACAGAATAACGTCTGTCGGGTCAGCTATAGTATAGTATAACTTACAAGAGTAAAGCTCACAAGTTTTAGTAAAATGTAAATATGTTTGAAATGAATGTCAATTATTATGATAATATATTATTGTTATGTATGGTTTGATCGGGTCACTCTGTTGCCTCGATGTTATTTCTCCTTTTGCTTAAACATAGCCTAGTAGCCTTGCTACGCAAATGGCACAAATACGTCAAACTTGGTGAGTGTCGACTTGGACTTACATGCGTGCCGTTATAATATAAAAATATAATAATGTAAAGTATCATTTATTCAAACAAAACAAATCTTATAACTATATTTATAATACTATGATTACATAAAATTAAAACTATCATTACGGGGAAGCGTACCAAGAATACTGGCAGCATTTCCGCGTTGGATAGCTAGGCTGATCCGTTGACCGAAATAACTGCCAGCGCTTGGTTTTCCAGTAGCCTTATTGAGGTGCGAAGATAAATACATTGTGCATTCTCCGTGCCACTGGACCCCATGGGCCAAGTGTCTCGACACCAAACGGCACAAAAATGTATGACTCACTGAGTCTGACATATTTGCGACGCTTGCCATCATGATCATATATTTTATTAAATGATAACAGTTATGAAAACAATGATATACCAGATAATTTCGACTTGACAAATTTGATGTATAAAAAATGTTTCTAATTGCGGAATTACCCGCAATTATTAAAATACATATAATATTGACATGAAAGTTCAAACAAATAGTAAATAAATTAATTGCCTCTGATAAAAAACCCGCTGAGTTTCTTGCGCACATTCTTCTCAGGTCTGAGGCACTCTATTTTGATTGGGTGGTAGTTTTTGACGTTCAATAAGGGATTTGAAATCCTATTTTGAATAAAAATATTTTTTATAAATTTGATACAAAAGTTATGTAATGCCTAATAATTGAAGTGTTAAATCTATCAAATAATATATAACTCATATATAGCTTAATATTATTATAGTTTATTGTTATTATTGGCTTAAATTATATTAAATTTTCTTTCAGGTGTGGTTTTCAAATCGCAGAGCACGACTTCGCAAGCACACTGGTTCAAATGCAGCTCCTTCATTATCTAATTACCCATCACTACCGATGCCACAAATACCATGTCCGTACCCTGCAGGCGAAATACCGCCGCTATCACAACATCATCCCCAGCACCCAGACGCGTGGCATCACCAGAAATATGCCAATTACAATCAACTCATGGCTCAATCTCAACACTTAAACCAAGCCTTTCAAGCTAGTTTTCCAAGCACTTCAAGTAGTACCTTTGGTCATCTTGTTGCGGGTGTAAATGGACCATCTCATAGTCAATTATTAGAAGCAAGTGCACCACGGAATGACTATGGAAGGTATGCAAGTACAGGTGAACTTTATAATAAAACCATAAACTACATGCATAAAGAACTTGATGATGATAAAGCGACAAATGAAGAAGTGATAGAACCAAGACAAGATGATAATTATGGTAAAAGTTCAGTAACTGATTACAAAGATTTAACTAGTAGTGAATACCTAAAGGTTCCAACAGACTATTCCAAAGTTACAGTCGATGCTCCACCTCCTCATTGGAGTCCGACTCACAACTCATTGAACATGGGACTTACTAGTCTTCCTAGTGACTACAAATATATGAATGACCCTTATTCCTTTTCAAACATTCCAGACCCACTAAATCAACATAATTATCCCAACCCCCCAAATCCTGCAAATAAATACTGGATTTGAAAATACTGTTAGAACATTTAAATAAGATTAGAACATACAAATTAGTATTACTTTACTTCACGAGTACCTAACATAGCAATTATTTAAGACATTTAGTTCAGCTAAATTAATTTATTTAGAATATAATTTATTTTATTGTATTAAATTGTACTTTTTTATTCTTTATGATATAAATAATAAATTAGTTTTTAGTTTTTAATACCTCTGTTACGCATTCCAATAAAGATTATTACCTATTTTTATACCAAAAGTTTATATAATATTAGTAGAAGTCACTAGTAAATATTAAACTTGTAAGATTATGAATGGATATTTTAATCATGTTCCCTGCTGTATTAATTCAGTTTTCTTAGGTCTCTTACACTTCATCACAGTTATCTTCTAAAACTGATCCATCCAAAATTGAAAGAGAGTACATAGAAAAATTGAATCAAAATGAGATTAAACACATTTCTCTTCCCTTAGATCTAAAAATACAATATTTATTAAGTATTGATTAAAAAAATAGTTCAATAAGCATGGTTGAAATAAACTACATAAATTATTATGTAATTAAATGGAGTTGATTTTATTTTTCAATAACATCGTCTAAGTGACGGCCCTCCCTAAGATGGTACTCCTGTAATCGCGAACGAAGTGATGTTTCGTCCTCGCGAATCTTCAATGGGTTATTGTGCTTCATAATTGTGTTGTCGCTGCTCCAATAACGACAAGATTGACGGTTTACGAACCCATTTAGGTGATAATGAGCCTCGCCAAAATAAAAGAGATTGCCGAAATTTGAAATTGACTAAGCATTGCTTCAGCAAATGCCAATCTTGCTCCGAAGTTGGCCTCATTCAATTCCTGCATTAATTGCAGCTTATATGGATGCAGTTTAAGATTCAACGTCAAAATTATTTGTAAATTTTGTCGCGACAAACACGGACAAATAAATTAATTATAATATAAGTGTGGCCTCCACTGGCTGAAATAACGGAAGCAATTCTTCGTGGCATGCCTTGAACAAGGTTTTTACGAGTCCTTGGGAAAATGCTCTCTGATTTTCTGTGGCGGGGTTTTACAGTTCTAACACGTCGTTTCAGAAAGTCATGTTTAATGGGATTGAGGTCGGGACTTCATGGCGTTCATCACCCCTTCACTAAACCAAGCGTCATCGAGACCCACTCGGTTAGGTTGAGCATTGTCGTCTAGCAGCACATCCTGTTATATTTAACGCTGGTTGTACATGAAGAATTAGGATTCCTTGATGTAGTGTTGTGCTTTTAGAGAGCCAATTTCTACGAAAACTAACTCTGTACGATCTTCAGAAGTTTTCCCAGGCCAAAACATGACAGAGCGGTCACAGTTTGGCGAATTTCTTCAAAACATACCACTGCATATCTTGACTTCTAGCACTTTACGATGTCAGTCCTGGCCAAATAAAAAATTAATTTCGGCTTCATCAGAAAATTAAACCTTGCTCCATTCTACTCTTGCCACGTCGCACTATTTTAGGAAAACCTAAAAGTTACAATAAGATGCCCTCGGAGTAATTTGGAACCCCTAGCTCGTCTTCGACTGTATATCTACTGACACTGACAGAATGTGAATGTTAGCGTATGGAGTATGCTTGAATCGAGTAGTACTTTGAAATTTACAACTTAGGAACATTTTATTTCACATGTCAGTGTTTTTAAATACGTAAACAATTGTTTGTAATTAATTTAATGACAAAAATTTATGCATTAGGCGTTGTGTTGCGGAAATCCATAATTATCTAAATGATGTGAATTTTATTGAGTATAGATTCAACACGAGACTCGTGCCAGAATTTCGCGAATCAAGATCCCCTGAGGATGCCTCGTGTAGAGGCGAAACACTTGTCGAATTGATTAAAGACTTACTTTTAATTAAGACTTACATTAAAAACTTAACGGAATTTACACTCAATACAAATCACAACCTTTAGATAATGAATGCATATAGAACCTCATTTGTGTAAGATTTCCATAGTTGTACAGAAAAATTTGGGTGACCGTTTTTTTTTGTGCCCGTGACATTACCCTGCCGCAGTACAATCTACCACAAACTTACTCCTATGAACTGACGCTGCGATGAGACCCAATCCACCGAGCACTGTGAGCTAAGGAAACGAGAGTTAGTGCTAGGTTCAAAAAACCACTTTTTGGTATAAAATAAAAAACATTTTTTTCATAAATAGAAGTGTATTAAAAATACTATATATTACTATATTTTATTACAAAACTATCGAACTGTAAACTCCAATAAATATACAAAGTTAGCCGACAATCATGTTTGTTACAATGTAAGAATAGCTTAAGATATTCAAATCAATTACTGCGTAAAAATCTCAAGAATAGTTGCACCAGCCTCTCCAGGTAATGTAACAATTTCTTCATTGGCAGGTGTATTATATTCTGAAACCGTAAACTCTAAACCAGATGGAGTATTAGTCTCACCATTTTGATCAGTTTGTGAAATTATAGCCGCCTCCGTAATGGCATCATCAGTACTTATAGTTTGAAACTCTACATTATGGGTATTTACTGGAACATTATCAGTTACAGACTCAGAGATGCCTGTTTCTGCTACAGCATTAACATTAGCAAGTTCAGTTTGTTCTGTTTGTATGGATCCTGGAAGATCGGAACCGTTATTATTTCCATTTGTCACCTGAGATTCAATACTACTAGCATTTGTGTTTGGAGGGATATTAATTTCTGTAACTACTTTATTACTTTCAGGTTGTTCTGGCTGAAGAGGTTTTGGCAATTCGGTTATGCTATCGTCAACACTGACTGGTTGTATAGTGGTAGCAGCATCTTCTAATAAAATTCCACTCGTAGTTGGTGTTTCATGTTCATTGCCTATTTCAGTAATTTCCTCAATATTTTGTACCGGTGTATTATTAATGTTAGTAATATCAACACTTGGTTCTTCTCCAGCATTGTTGTTAATAGTGTTTGGTGATACTGAGTCCTTATTTTGATCTGGTATAATGTTAACGTTGGTTATATCAGTTTGTGGGACTTCTGAAACATCGTTCACGGTATAATCAATGTTTGTTTGCACTTCAACATCATTGCTGATTATATTTGGGGGAACGATAGCTGTAACTGAAACTGAATCTATATTTTGTTCTGGTACAATCTCAACAGTATTTGTTTCTGCCTGTCCAGTTTGTACTGTTAATGAATCGTCAGTTACTGTACTGTCACCATTTGTAGGTTGCAGCACTGCATTTTCAGTGCCGAGGTTATTATTGATACCTAAGCCATTATTTTGCACTGGTACTATGTTACTGTTATTTATTCCCTCCTCTTGTTGAATGTCATTCACATTCTCAGTGATAGATATAGCATCTGGTGAAGCAGTATTTGAAACAGAATTTAAGGTATCACTGTTACCATTACTTTCAGAATCGCTGGAATGTACAGCTCCTACATTACTTTGTGTTGGCCCGACTGGATTTTGGTTTGCGTTTGCGGTTACTTCTGGCTTACCTGTATTTATGAAAGTATTATCATTCACTGTATTAATGACTGCATTTTCTTGAACACCAGTTGTAGGTCTTCCATTATTAACAGGAGTGATTCCAAGGTCTGAGTTAAAACCAGGAGCAACTTCAGTGATGCCTATACTCACTGTTATACTATCA
>CATIXQ010000011.1:3760610-3811587 GCA_949711755.1 Leptidea juvernica
TCCACAGATCCACCACTGCCTTCAGTGTTTGGTCTAGTAATCTCGGAATTCAATGGATCTCTACCAGCACTGGAAACTTCAACTACACCGACATCGGTAATAGTATTGCCATTATTTTCAGCTACAGGCACTACATTTTCTCCTGGTGGTCCATTAATTTCTGTTTCAGCTCCTTCGTTGAGTATTGGTTTTACTATCAATTCAGGTGATTTATTACTGCTGTGATCTAATCCTAATATCGGGCTTTCACTTCCTAGATTGTTAGAACCAATAGATACTGTAACACTTGTAGCATCTGAGTTATCTGCCGCTTCAATATTGGATCCCATATTTCCATTTGAGTTTGGCTCAGAGTTCGTACTGCCTGAGTTAAGACTAGATGCAGCACCATTACTTGCTGTGTTGTCTACTATAGGTTTATTATTTTGTTGGTTTTCACCAAACCAATTAGGTATTAGACTAGATAAGAATTGTGATATAGTTTGAAGCAGTGTTCTTTTTTCTTCTAGAGTTTGTTGAACAGGTGCTGCCCATGGCAAGGTTATATTTTTTAACAATTCTGTTTTATTGTTTAATTCCTCTATATCTTCATCCAAAGATTTGCGCAATTTCTGTAAAGTAATAGCATTTACGTGACTCAAAAATTGTTTGCGTAGTGCCTCCCTTTCAGCAACATCATTTTGTAATTTAGTTTGTATCAATTGCAAAATTGCGCGACGACGTTCACTCTTAGTACTGTTTGGTGGAAGTCCTAATTCTTCTTGCAAGTACCTATCAAGTGCTGCCTGCTTTTCCAACCTAGTGCTAGCTAATGTTAAGCCATATTTCATGTATATATGGTTTCTCCAGACGTCCTCAAACTCAACCGAATTCTCTTCTTCGGTTTCAAGCAAACTGTCGTCAGTGTCAGATTCTCTTTCTATTGCTTCTTTTTTTATTTCTTCTAGTCTCTTTTTCAGTTTTTCCTGTCGTTTCTGTTCTTCTTTAAGAGACTTCTCTTCCAGTTTTCTCTGGCGTTCTTCTTGTTTTTGCCTTTCCTTTTCCAATTTTTCATTTAATTTTTTCTCTTCTTTTTCCCTCCTTTCTTCTTCTTTGTGTTCTTCTTTCAAACGTTTTTCCTGAAGTTTCTTCTGGTGTTCTTCTTGTTTTCGAAGACGCTCTTCTGCTTTTTCCCTTTCTTTATGTTCACGTTCCTGTATTTTATGCCGTAATTTCTCTTCTTTTTCTCGACGTTTCTCTTCTCTCTCTTTTAATTTTCTCTCTCTAGAATCTTCGTTATCATCGCTGTCATTGTCATCCTTACGTTCTGAAGATGAGTTGGACTCCTCAGAATCTGATCTTTTAATTCTCAATAACAAGCCATTGGGTTCAGAATCATCAGGGAGATATTTTGCCGTAACAACACAAACACCAATCTGAAATGAAAAATACAAAATATCACTATCAAGAATTAAAAGTAATCGTAATATAAAATGTGAATAATATGTAAATGATCGTAAGTGATCATGTTAAATAAAGGAACAAGACAGTTACTATAATCTTGGAACTTTTATGCGAGACTGGAAATGTAGTAACTATTCAAAATACGCCCTGTTTAATGTGTAATTAGTAATTTTACGTATAAAATTTTATTTGTGTATTAATCCTAGAAGTGAGGGTTATCACCTTAAAAAACATAACATATTGTTTAGAAAATCATTGACATATTTGTTCAATGTACAATTTTATTCGTAGCTCGCTCCCCGCCGCCAGTGGGTTACACCTACACTGATACACTTACATTAAAAAATTGATACATTATAGTGTTTACAAATTTAAGCTGGATTTTTAAAATAAATCAAATATTATAAATATGGTGGTACATGAAACTACCACCATTCGACGCCTACCACCATTATCCTAGAGGGTTTATGGCTTCTTATTTTTTTATTATATTTGTAATAAGATTAATAAAATTTAATTTATTTCCTTTTAAAAGCTAGGGAAGTACCCAGCGAAGCGGGCGGGAACGGATAGTAATAATTATTATTTTAATTGTCTCGTATAAAAAGAGCTAACTATAAGTAACAATAGTAACGGTTTCAACAATGATATATTTCATTCTTATCACTCTTGTGTAGTTTTATTCTGTAAGAGAGAACAAAGAAGTGATATGCATAAAAAGGAATCAACTGTATGTACACTGGGACTATCTTTATTGCAAAATCGTTAGCCTGGTCATTGTCTGTACGTTCAATATATCACACAAATTAATCTGAAATCAAAATTTATGAATGATGCGGGACCGATGCGGTCGAACCTGTGACCTCTCGCGTTCCGTGCGAGCGCTCTTCCACTGAGGCAACCGTTCGAGTAACGCAAAGTTCATAAATGGTACATTAATTTCCTTGTAAGTTACAGGTTCCTGAACATGGTTCAGTAGTTTTAGAATAAAGAAGTGACGATGTTTTAAGTCCGAAAAATCTGAATAGTTTACTTTCATTATATATAGTTACCATTTGATATTTTTGAAGTGAACCCGCGACCTCTCGGGCTACGTTCTAGCGCTCTTCCACTGAGACAACCGTTTAAGTGAAATTCATAAATCCTGATATGTCTTTGTTCAACTCTTAGGTTGTGGCTTCATCTACAGGATCTACTTTACAGTTGATAACCTGCTCAGCCCCAATATTTGCATATTAGGACCTTGACTTGAGACGTTGCTGTTTCAAATCTAAACAATTTGTTATTGTTTTAAAGTTGCCTCTTAATAGGTACCTCAGCGGAAGAGAGCTCGCACGGAACGCGAGATGCATCGTTCACTTATTAATAATTAATCCCAGAAGTGAGTGATACTTACTTCACTTAAAAAAATATCAAATTGTTTAATATAATTACAAAAAAAAATACAGGTTGACATATCTGTATACCAGTAAGTCTGTATGTTTGAACACTCTTATCCCTGATATGACTAAAGTAATTTGAATGCGGTTTTCAATGATGTAGTTACGTTGGCTTAACTCCACTTAACATAAAGTATTCGTTTTTTTTTTTTTAAATTACCGTTCTTAATATTTCTGAAACGGCTGCTTCGATTTTTTTTATGACAGTAAGGAACGAGACGAGGAGGATGTTCAGCTGATTGTAATTGATACTTCCTAGCCATTACAATGCAGTGCCGTTCAGGATTCTTGAAATACAAAAATTCTGAGCGGCACTACAACTGCGCTCATCATTTGAGACATAAGATGTTAAGTCTCATTTGCCCCGTGATTTCACTAGCTACGGCACCTCCCACTGGTTATATATCACTGCTTATATATAATAAAGAGTAACACAGAGAAATACAAATAGAAATTAAAGTAAAAAAGTGCGTACACCTTTCTAAAAGGCTGGCAACGCTCCTCTGGTGTTGCAAGAGTATATTCTGTTCTTCCGGGGGCGGTGATCACTTAACATCAGATGAACCGTACGCATGTTTATCCTCCCCTTGCATTAAATAAAAGTACACCGAAAATATATGTGGAAAATGTCGCATGCACCCCCTCGGAGGTAAAGTGTTTTTCCTGGATCGTATTTTGTTTACAAAATTGTATTTGTTAACTTGTGCTTGGTCTAAATTGTATTAAAAGTGATGACGACTCAAAAGAGCTTTAAAACAACATAAATAATGATTATTTGGTAAAAAATACAATCCTAAACTGATTTACCAATTATCATAATTAAGTTAAATTTATTTCCCAGTAAAATATAAAACATTTCAAATGTCTTACAATTCACAACTTCGTTCATAAATCTTCCCGTCACCAGTACGAGTAGGAGGTACATTGGTATGCTTGCATTTAAAAATAACATCTTCATTATTTTGAACAGGATTTAAAAAAAAGTTTAATATGTTATAATACTGTTATTGTTCAGTAAATGACTTTTTACGAACTCCCATTACTTAAGTGGAAGCTATACGTGTGCGCCTATCAAACAACAGAGTATAGGTTCGGTTCCCGCTGAAACATTGTATACTTTTCCGACAGAACGACCTCAATTGTAACGACAGCTTTTAAATCCTCACTATATTACCCAATTTTGAACACTTTATTAGCTATGTATTAGGCAGGAGTCATAACCTAATGTCAAGTAAATATAAAGAACTGACTAAACCTTCGCGCGATTTGTATTTTTCCAGTGAAAAAAATATATAAGAATTGAATATTGTAACGCCTGGTGTTGTTGTATTAGCAAAATTTTCGTTTTGAACATTTGCTCTACGATCTGCATGTGCATCATTTTCTATTTGTTTATGTAATTTTGCTTAGATCATGAATACGTCTAGATAGACTGTGACAGCTGTGACGTCTAAAAAATAGGCTTTAGAATTAACCTCTATTCTGACCAATTCTCGCACACTAACACAAAGTGTGATACAAATCGCGAGTGTACGACGTAGCTTGTCACGCATAAATATTCCTGGCCTGTTTTTATCAGTTGTCAAACAGAAACACACCATATCTAGACGTATAAATTATCTAAGCTACTTTGCTACTTGATCGAATCGGATGTATGAATTTTATCATCATGGAAATTTAAGAACGAATTTTAAGAACATAAAGATTTTTAACGTGAAATAATTTTCGTTGAATTAGATATATTAAATAAGAGAGAAAATATCTTTACTTTAGTATAAAAAATATCATAATAGTTTTGAAAATCCAAGAGTGCACGCCTCATAATGTCTTTTTCCACAGTAAAATTGATTTTGTGTCAATGTACGAGTATGTAGATGCACTCGATCTCATATGCCAAAGCTCTTGTATTCCCTGAAGTTACTAGTCCAGTCGTATTTTACTTACAAATAATAATTAAACTACAGTAATTTGAACGCTCATAATAACCAACGTGTTTGTGTGCATTGAATTTTTTCGACCAATTTCCCTGCTACACACGAACGTCCAAAAAGATTAGTTTTAATGTTATTAAGTATTCAGTATGTTAAACAGATTAATTGCTATTGAAACAAATTTTATTTACCTCACAGATTATTTGCATTGATACATAGGCACTCATATTAATTAACCTTTAATTGTGATACAAATATAAAAACATCAGTTTCGAAAAAACTACTTATTTTGACATTTCAAGAGTTGAGCACTGCCTCAAAGCTTCGCTTAAGAGGAGTCTATTCATGAAAATTCTTTAATAATTCACATCGTCCTATACAAAAATTACGAGGTACCTAGTTTTAAAAATTCGCACTTACAAATAGCTTTCAGAAAGTTGATCGAAGTATAGAAATTTTTAATGATAAGTTCTATGCTTTTCGGTATAAACTCCAGAAATTGATATGTGGCTAGACAGGAATATAATGTGCTGTTCAACAAAAAATATTCATTTTATGTAATATTTTAATTCTGCTGTATTTAAGTAAAATAAGTTTTTTTTTTCAACTTATTTCCACTTTAAGGAAACTAATTATATAATTCTATTGTATCTTAGTATTAGTTCTTATGTTACACAATTAAAATTCAAAAATTATGTATAGGTATGTTATACTTGCATTCGGTCGTTGCCTGTAAGTGCAATAACACTTAGACTTAGAATTACTTAGAATTATATTTAATGTAATTAGTTAGTGATTATTGTACTGGCGATTCTAATAAATAAATAAATAACTATACTAATATTATAAAGCTGCAGTGTTTGTTTGTTTGTTTGAACGCGCTAATCTCTGGTACTACTGGTCCGATTTGAATGATTCTTTCAGTGTTGGGTAGTCCATTTATCGAGGAAGGCTATAGGCTATGTTTTTTTTTTCAAAATTAGGGATCCGTAATAAAATTGCTATTTTTTATCACAAGGTGTAAAATCGAAAACCTATTTTTGCGTGCGCTGCAAAAACTATTGACAATAGAACAAAATGATGTACAGGCTATAATATAGGCAATATTTTATTACTTATAAAAGTATCGCGTGAATTATACTTTATATGGCAAAACAACGTTTGCCGGGTCAGCTAGTAAATAAATAAAAATAAGCAGTATTGTTCAAAAACAAAATAATTTTCTTAAATTTGTCACTAGTGTAATGCAATTCCAAATCATGAATAGAATTTTTTAACAAATATCAATGGATTAGCTTTTAAATATTACACCGTCTGTATCTGTTATAAGGAGCTTACTACAAAACCTCTAACAATATATTCGGATTAAGAAATTATTAAAATGTTTCAAAACTAAATCAAGTTAAGTAATATATTACGCTTCAAAGGCTCTCATATAAGTAACTTTCAATTTTTATTTTTTATTTAAACACGACTCACATATTGGAAGCAGCACCTTACAAACTAATTTGATATTGATATATATTACAGCCATTGTAACATACTCTATTTGATTGAAAAGAGCTGAACTTATAACGAACATATGTTAAATACAGTAATTTAAAAGAAATATTTGTAGAGACAATTTATAAGAATGTAGTTTATTTGACTTTGACTTTAACTTGACTTAAAATATCTAAAATTGTACTTACAATTAACAGCAGTAAGGTAATCTTCATATTTGCATATAAAATTCGTTCGTAGCACTTAAACTAAAACTTTTCATTAGCTTCGTTCGTTTCTGTTGCCGAAATCTTTCTAACCATCCTTTTATACTGCGCACTAATTACTGTAGATAACGCAGATAATTACTGCAGGAGATAGCTAACATACAGAAAGACAAACAAGATGTTTTGCAGTCTGACTCACGGTATGTACGCGTTAATGAAACATCACAATATAATGCTATAAATGAAAGTAACATACGATTATAACAAACGGATGTCTGTATGCTTTTGTAAACACCGACAACGGAAACTGGAATCATGATATGCAAATACAATTAAGTTATAATATTAAATGGTCCAGTATTCTAGAAATTTCCATGATTCTAGGAACGGGGTGTATTCCGAAGAGCAGCTCTGTTTGGTCTGATTCCTGGCGCCGAGTTCTATCATCGCATCTTTGGATGTGTGGCATATTTCCACAATACAGTTATCAAGAAGATTTCTTCCATCGTTACCATACCAATTTTTTTTTTCAAATTAATTCAATTTATTTATTAAGAGATTATTAAAATACAAAATAGAAATAATAATACAAGTTTTACTTAAAAGCTTGTTAGGACTTTGCCTGAACTATGTAAACCTGTGTTTCAGGCGTAACAGCTTATATTAAAACTAAATAATCACAAAAAAGAGAAACTTAATAAAGTAAGTAAAAAGGTATAAATTAATCCCAGTAGTGTTTACAGTAATTTTCCAATGCCTGATATTTATGTGTTACTTTTTGAAGCGTTTCTAGAATTTTCTCAGGCGTCGTCGCAAAGTGCACAAGTAATACTACGACCTGGGCGTACTCGAGCCAGTCTCGAACAATGTGTGACGTTGACGTGCCACATGTTCTGATAAACTTTGCTAATAATTGAAACCAAAATGCCAGGTTATTTTTTTTTTATGAAAATGAGGGACGAGACGGGCAGGATGTTCAGCTGATGGTAATTAGTACGTCATGCCCATTACAATGCAGTGCCGCTCAGGATTCTTGAAAAACCCAAACATTCTGAGCGACACTACAATTGCGCTCGTCACCTTGAGACATAATACGTTAAGTCTCATTTGCCCAGTAATTTCACTAGCTACGGCGCCCTTCAGACCAAAACACAGTATTGCTTACACATCTGATTCACGGCAGAAATACGCGCCGCTGTGGTACCCATAATCTAGCCGGCAACCTGTGCAAAGGAGCCTCCCACTGTGATATTTTTTATATGATTAAATAGCAACTAGTGAATACGCAAAGTCCGTACATTTGTCCATCTGTCAGTCAGCTCATATCGTATCAGTTGAACAGCTCAAATTTTGGCAGATTTAATACGAGATTTATTAAAAGCGTATCCATTGTACAGTAATGATGGTCACCTATCATCTACCATTTGAACCCTGTTATCGTATTACCTAATAATTGTAAAGTGGAATTAATAAGTACGTCGTAAGTCGTCGATGAAACTATACTTCTCCAGACATTGTTTTACGGTATCAAAAAAATGTGTTCTTGAAGCGAGCTTGAATAGTTTTTAGGGTTCCGTAGAAACTAAAAAACTGTTATAGTTTCGCCATGTCCATCCGTCTGTCTATGGTTGTATATGTTCATTGTAAATATTATTCAACCGTTAATAAAAAAATGGTAAAAAATTAACTCAGGTATCCTACCACTCAGCCGGATCTTTAACCTTGAACGCATATTGTATGTACACTGGGTACATACAAAGTGTGTTGTGGTAAAACTAAGAAACAGATCCCGGTACTATCACGGGGATTATATGATGTGGTAGTCTAGAATTATATGGGCTAGCAGTTTTGCCATTTAGAATTTTTTTAACAAACCTACCTACTTGTTAGCATTCTATTCTTCCAGGATATTCTATAATACTCGAGAATAGTCTAGAATTTAGGAAAACACCCCAGATCATCGTAGAACATTCTAGTACAATATCGAATGTTGTGGAATGTTCCCTACAAACGCTGGCACCGCAGAATGGTTCTATGTTGAATGCTAACAGAGTATAGTATTGGGGACTTAGGGGCTTGTGTGTAATAATTGTTATTGGCACAAGTTATCTAGTCCCAAACTAAGCATAGCCTATAGTAAAGTCTATAGTAAATTCCTCGCATAGATGTACCGGAAGACGCAGTGTTGGTAGGCTCTTCACAAAATTTACCGACGATCTGGGCAAGATCGCCGGATTACGTTGGATAAGGGCAGCGCAGGACCGTTCGTCGTGGAAATTTTTGGGAACGGCCTTCGTCCAGCTGTGGACGTCTTCCGGCTGATGATCCGTTACGCGAAAACAAAAATCCAAAATTATTATATAAATTCTTAAACCCACTGGAATTCGCATCCGGCATCTCTAACTCAGTAGTACTAGTCACTAACTACTGGGCTTTATGAAAACAAACGTTTTTGGTACGGAACCAAGTGTGAACACTCCAACTCGAATATCACCAGATTTACAACGAAGATTATTTTTAAACTAAGGTTTAAACAATGTTAAAGAGGAATGAATAGGATAAACTTATCGCAGAGATTATGACTTTGTACATTTTTACCCTATTGTTACTAGATTACTTGGCAACGAATATTGGCATTAGTGTACAAATAAAAACTGCTTGTACAAATATTTACTCATTAATTATCACTGAGTTATCACGTGCTTTAATTATCAATTAGGTAATTTAAGAATACATTTCAACTACGATAATAGTTTATAAACAAGTTTGTTTGTAAATAATATTTCCAAAATCGTTTTTAACGTAAATTAAAGTAACTAAGAGGACATCCACAAGTGAAAATTTCTTTAGCGGTGTTAAGCACTTTTCTTGGGATCGGTATAAAATGTTAAACTCGCGTCAGGACACGTGACCTGATCGAAAATTCGTAGGACAGTCGTTATGAAATTATGGATGAAAGTTGATTTTTCTGAGAGATAAACTTTTTGATGTATAATAATTTTTGTGAAGTGTTATTTTTTAAGTAATATAAATTGTCATTTTTCTGCACGATAGCGCAATAAATAACTATTGTATTTAAAACAAATATTTATGAACGATGCGGGACTCGAACCCACGACCTCTGGCATTCGATGAAGCCACAACCTGAGAGTTGAACAAAGCATACAAGATTTTATGATGATACGTCACTCGAAGGGTTAGCTCAGTTGGCAGAGCACTGGCACGGAACGCCAGTGGTCGTGGGTTCGAGTTCCGCATCGTTCATAAAATTTTGTTTTCAATTTTTATTTGTGTATTAATCCAAAAGTGAGGGTTATCACTTTAAAAACATAACAAACTATTGTATTTAACCACATAAATGCTAGTACATTTGTACTGATAAATAAAGTAATTTATGCGAAAATATTCGCTAACCATTAAAAAATTAAAAAATGCATTAACGTTTATGTTCAATTTTTCACTTCTACGGGCACTTTCGGAGTGCAACCCGAATTTTTTTATTACCTTAGGTAGGTTTATAATATATATTTTTACAAAGTGTTCAGAAAATCAGAAGGAAAATAGCAAGACAATGGGAACAGAGCTAGGGCCTATCCTAAGAAAGGATGCGTCGACGAAAGAAGATAGCCCATACCCACGCGCCTTAAATTGGAAGAATTATTATACGTATTTTAGTAAAGATAGTTAAGTTTAACTTTAAGCTAATGTTTGGTGTGATGATGCCAACGAAAATAGAGAGGCATTATTATTATTGTGAAGAAAGAATGTCTGTAATAGTCCACATTAAAACGCTGAACGCAAATCAGATAAAATTTCTCTTTCACTTCAGATTCATTCCATAGCATTATTTCACCATCGTTTATAGTAAAATTCATAGTAGAACTTCATGATGATCATTCGGCGTGAAAATAACAAAGTCACATGCGTATATAAATTATAAGAAAGGAGCAGTTTGCAGATTTTCGAAGTTATATTCATCTGTCAATATTTTTGCAAATTCACATTTTGGAAATTTATATCATCATCATCATCATCAGCCGGATGCCTTCCACTGCTGGACAAAGGTTTCCCCCAAAGATTTCCACAACGATCGGTCCTGCGCTGCCCTCATCCAATGGCGATCTTGAGCGGATCATCGGTCCATCTTGTGGGAGGACTACCAATACTGGGTCTTCCGGAACGATATTTATATGACTTATTGAATATGAAAACAACAACCCATTCGTGCCAGATCAGAAATGGAAGTTGGCAGGATTCTATTTAAGATTTTGTTTGGTTTTCATAGAAATTCATAATTTTCGGAGGTAAACCATGAAGCTTTGCTTTAGGTACTTGATAAGAAAGAAACAATCATCTATTTGAAGATGATATAAGAGATGAAAGTCCACGCGGACGAAGTCGCGGGGAAAACCTAGTACCTCATAAAGGAAAACCATCATCCATCCAGAGGAGTCCATCCTTATTACATGTTACAGTAATGAGATATATCAAGGATTAATGTACTTTACCTAAGTACAGTTTATATATTGATTATCGTATTAATTTGTATTGTAAGTAATTGATCAAGGACTGACATAGATACAGTGCGACTAGCTTTAGTTCTTTTCATAGTGTTATGTTACATGCTACATTGTTATAGAGCTGTCGATATGTTTAACACCTAAGTTCTAATGAATCATTAAGAGAAATATTTAAAGAAAAATTATGGTAAATTGAAATATGCATGCCTAAAATAAGAAGGGACGCTCTAGCACCGTTATTCCATACAAACATATTTCTCTATTTTCTTCTGGTTCCATGCTTCTAGAGCAGTGAATTTTTGTCACAAAATCAAGGTATGCTAAGGCCCTTCTTTTGTTCAATCAATTAACGACATAAGAAAATATGACTCTTTTTAAGGAGTCACATTTTATTATTATTATTTTCACGATGTTTACATCGTAAAAGATGCCTATTTAATACCCCTTATTCAGATAATGTCGATATATCGAGCGACGTTCAGTTCCGTGGTCACTTGGAAGAGAAGGCCAAACTGGTCTCTAAAAAGCTTGGTGTACTCAGTAAGGCGAGACAGTACTTCACTAAAAGCCACCGCCTGCAACTTTATAAGGCGCAAATTCGGCCTCACATGGAGTACTGTTCTCACCACTGGGCGGGTGCTCCCCAGTACCAGCTTCTTCCATTTGACTGCATACAACGAAGAGCGGCTCGAATCATCGACGATAAAGTCATCTCCGATCGGCTTGATTCTCTAGCATTGCGTAGAGATGTGGGTTCTCTCTGCATCTTCTACCGCATCTATCACGGGGAGTGCTCAGAGGAGCTGTTCGGGTTGATTCCAGCGGCCGAATTCCACCACCGGACATTACGTGCAAAGTACCACCCGCATCACGTAGACGTCTGGCATTCCACAACCGCGCGTTTTTTTCGAAACTTCTTGCCTCGCACAGCCACTTTGTGGAATCGGATGTTTTGTTGCGGATGTCCATGGGCGGTTGCCTCACCTCTCCCCATCCCGTAAGCCTCTTGCCGTTCTCATATAAAAAAAAAAAACAAAAAACAATACGAAATAATTTTGGAAGGTTTTTAATAATATGAAAATAAAACGTAGGTAGTTCTTCGAATTAAAGTTTCTATCAAAGCGTTTAAACCAAAAATCGCGCGGTACTTTCATTAGCAGTCCCCTCTACAAACGCAACATTGATATTGCGAGCTGTTTCTGCCGCGTTAGTTCCGCGTCATAACTCGTATTCAAAAATCACTCGAATTTTCTAAGTATCAATCCCTACTCTATGATTTGACTCCATTACTTACATAACGCATTCCGCATGCAAAAATGACTATGCACATATATACAATTGTATTATACGTAATATTTTAAAGAAGATAATTTAAATACAGACAAATATTCAAAATTCAATAAAAAAAATAAAACATAACAAAAAATTTAAATAACGAATAAACTAATGAGTTTGTTAAAAAAATAATAAATATGAGATTTTTTTTAAGAATTTAATTTCAAACGTCGTGTAAATTTTTCTGTGAATATTATTTATTTTATGCGAATGCAACGCTCTCTTGCGATTAAAGTTATTATCATACAAATTAAATTTATAAACAAAATTTATGAACGATACGGGACTCAAACGCGCGACCTCTCGTGTTCCGTGCGAGTGCTCTTCCACTGAGCAACCCGTTCTTGTGCGTTCATGTCTTGTTCAACTCTAAGCCACAACCTGAGAAAAAATTTCTTTATAAATTTAATTTGTGTATTAATCCCAAAAGTGAGGGTTATCACATTAAAAAATAACAAATTGTTTAGATTTGAATGAGCGACATATCAAGTTAATTTCCTAATATTATGCAAATATTGGGATTGAGCAGGTTATCAACTTTCAAGTTGATCTTGTAGATGAAGCCACAACCTGAGAGTTGAACAAGACATATTATCAAGATTTATGAACGTTACGTCACTCTAAAGGTTGGCTCAGTGGAAGAGCGCTCGCACGGAACGGAGAAGTCGCGGGTTCGAGTCCGCATCGTTCATATATTTTGTTTTCAAATTTAATGCTCAAATATTTTTTGTATGTTAGAAGATACACCTAAAGTTATATATTGCCGTATTCGAACTAAGGATCCTACTTGTAATCAAAGAGGATGTTAATACTACGTACCTAATAAAAGGCGGGACTGCCTGAGTAAAAATTGAAATTCAGTTTAGTATGAAACGTGCAGTGATTTGACATAAGTTTGAAATAATAATTACAATATGGCGACGCAGTATAGTCCGGCTAAGTTTGAAAGCGAACAGTTGCTTAAAACGTAGTGGATTTCGGCTTTCTCCGTTTTTAACAAGATTATAGGAGGGTTTTGCTGGGCTGCCTGTAATTACATATAATAAAGTAAATTGGACGTCAAAAAAGAATTATCATGTTTAGAGCGTGACATTATCTCAATCTGTTTGTGTGAACAAACAAACATATTACCCAACCTTCGCAGTAAAATGGTGACGCTACATGATAAACAATATTTGATTACATTTTAATATTTGTATAATATTACGTTGGCAACACAGGAGTGAGGTTTTATTGTATGGGCATAGACTACTGCGATATGAATTTCAAGTGAATTACTATAAACCACTGGACTGGCAGCTGTCAAAGTGCTTTCGTGCCTGTTTGATATTCGCCATTTTGGCGCTGTTGGCCATGTAGCGAGACTCTGCGGTACTAAAACTAGTGATGGCAACCACAGCAAACATCCATAGATGGTGCGAAACTATTTATAAAAAAACGTACTTTATTACGTTGATTCTTGAAGTATAAATAACACGAAAAACGAACTAAATAAACACAAAATGCAAAAATACTTCAGAGTATTGAGTACGTTCCATTTGTATTATAGGTCAAAATTAGTTCTCTGGACGCTCCCTCGCTATTTATACAGGGCAGTGCTTTAATCTCACTAACAATGTTGCCAACACCTACATGTTAGCAATGATTTCGATGTAAAAAAACGTGATATATCTAATAGAGCCAATATCTTCAAACTCTACAATTTAGTAAATAAATGAATGAGTTGTCATTTATATCTATTAAGAAAAAACAAATAGGATGCTATCAATTATAATATGTTAGCCTTGTCCACACACAGCGAACGAAAGCCTACGAAGGATCCCCCTTTACTTTCACTCGCCTCACAACACAGGGTATGTTCTCCTTATCGTTCTAGCCTTCTTTCACCGACGTTCACTATGTGTGGATCCTGCCTAACACGATCATATAAGTTCAATAGTAATAATATCGTTTGGAATGTGTTTGAAAAAAAATGCGTATGAAGTTCTTCTTCTTCTTTGTAATATATCACTACATCACTACATTATTATCAAACAAAATCCTCCATCGCGTGAGTCTGTCTGTCTTCTGTTCGCGATTAACTCAAAAACTACAGCACTGATTTTCATGTTGTTTTCACCAATCGATAGCATGGTTCTCGAGGAAGGTTTAAGTATTATTGTCAAGTTTTTGTCTACACATTAACGATATTTGTTGGAGATGTCGGAAAAAATAAGTCGTCCGGGAGCTTTCAACGAAAACAAGAGTTGTAACAAAATAATGTATCGTGGTATTGTGTATCTTAAATAGGTCTACAGAAAAGCCGAGGGAACCTTTCTATCTCTTAAGCATATAATATACCCAAGGTATGTTATACTATAGTACTTACGTAATTTTTTTTCTATTGACAGAAAAGCGTCTGTCGGGTCAGCTAGTTATACACATAAATATACGTTTTAGTGTGAAATTTTGTGATAAAACGTTTTATGACTCACACCAATTCTAAGGTTTTTGTTTTTGAAGTTATACTTCTTTAGGCGCGTTATGTAAAATGATGAGAGTGAAATTTTAAGATGCGCGCGCATCACTATAATACAAAAGTTAGGTTGAAGTTGGTTCCTAAAATTTTCTGACGTTTGCGCCATTCGTTATTTTTTTTTTGGTTTCTTCGTCCATTATTAGGATAGGCAAAGGGTTCAAGCCCATACAGCCGTATTCATTATTTAATAATTAATTGTCAAAGCCATCTTTGCAAGATTCTTACAAAATTGTTCTTTCTAAAAACGTATAATAGCACGAGGAATAAATCATTTCAATGGTTTTTACTTTGTTAGGCCAAAGAAGTATAACTTCTTGCGTGCATACATAAGTACACACATACTTTTTGTTTGTCTGGTTGTCTCTGCGCCTTTATAACTTAATAACGGCATGAAGATCCTGACGAAATTTTGTGTTTAGAGTAACAGCATTTGATTTCCCAATAGATATACTTTATATGATTATTGTTTATTTATAGAATATTTATCATCTTTACTTACACTGAACACATACACAAACGTAAATACACACAAACATTTTATATAATGAGTTTCAATAATATTGACAATAAAATGCAATTATATGATTAGTTAAGAGTGGGGGGACCAGAAGACTCATTGCACAGGTACTACCTACTTTGAGCTCATGTCTCCCAACTGTAGTTTAACATTTTAAGAATAAGTATTGCTGTTGAATTATAATATAATATTATAATATTGTCACACTTTTTACACAAATTATCTTGCCCCAAATTAGGCATATGTTATGGGTTGCAAGACAACGATATATTTAATACAATACACTTACTTAAACATACAGAAATACATATAAACATCCATGACTCGGTAACAAACATCCATATTCATCATATAAATGATTGCACCTACCGGGATTCGAACCCGGGACCTCTAGCTTTGTAGGTAGGATCGCTAACCACTCAGGTATACAGTTCGTCTTATCTCGTTCTTCTTTCTTAGGTAGTTCTATTGTAACGTATTTCATTTGATTTGAAATATGATGACTATATTCTGCCCGCGATTTCGTCTACATTAAGGTCGTACCGAGCATCCTCGATAACTTAATTATAAATCGAATCGATATTTCGAAATAAAAAGTATCCTATTCCTGTCTCGTACAAGATGGGTTATGTGTTAATTTTATTTTATTTATTTAGATTCACCAGTGGTAATTACAATAATACATTTATAATTATTATTATTATGCTAATTTACAAGGGTCTTATTACTAAATGCATTACCTTTTAAGGTGAATACCGCATGCTAAATTATATTGTGTGAAATAGTTACATAAAATAAATATAAGTTATAAAACAACCATTCTATAATGTAATGAAATTAAGAAATTAACAAAATCTACTAAATAAGTCAAGATAAACGTATTAAACAAATCAAGAATACTTATAAATTATTTATTTACAATACATTTTTTTACATTTTTGCGAAACCTTGGCAATGAATCACTGAATGGGTCCAAGCATTTATAATCGTTTATAATTTTGCATAATCGCGACACAGGTGAATTGATCCCCAAAATAGTTCTGCGAGATGGTTTTTCAAATACGTTCACAGGTTTACGTGGGCATCTAGGCACTCTAAAATTAAACATAGACACCAGAAAGGAGTTGTCATTAATATTGTTAATACTTTTGTATAAGAAAGTTATTAGTTTATGGTTAGTTATTGTAGTTAAGGCGTGAACACATAACAAAGTAACTCATTTGTAATTGTAATAAGTATCCTCTCATAATATATTATTATTTTAATACTTATATTTTCATAGTTTACCACTTTTGTTAATTAAGTTTTAGTTTTTGGGGTTTTTTTTTTATGAAAATAAGGGATGAGATGAGCCAGACGTTCAGCTGATGGAAATTGATACGCCCTGCCCATTACAATGCAGTGCCGCTCAGGATTCTTGAAAGACCCAAAAATTCTGAGCGGCACTACAACTGCGCTCGTCACCTTGAGACATAAGTTGTTAAGTCTCATTTGCCAAGTAATTTCACTATCTGCGGCATCATTCAGACCGAAACACAGTAATGCTTACACATTACTGCTTCACGGCAGAAATAGGCGCCGTTGTGGTACACATAACCTAGCCGGGATTCTGTGCAAAGGAGCCTCCCACTAGTTTCGTTTTGAATATAATTATTTTACTTCTTTTTTATTATTTTTTTGGATTTTACAACTTTTGGTAGTCCAAATTAAATATAAATAAATAAACTCATCTTATATGTTGTACTCTGTTGCCATGTGTACATTTAAAACGACCAGCCCAACAACAGGGAAGTAGCGGAGCCCTAGCTACTAACCGGGATCATCTAATATATAAAATTCTCATGTCGCGGTGTTTATAGTTAAACTCCTTCAAAACGGCTTGACCGATTCTCATGAAATTTTGAGTGCATATTGGGTAGGTCTGAGAATCGGACATCTATTTTTTTATCCCCCTAAATGTTAAGGGTGGTCCACGCTAAATTTTTTTTTTAATTTTTTTGTCATCTTTTTTAAATTTGTTTGATTATGAGTCAGCATTAAAAATTACATACAACTTCAAATTTTCACCCATCTACGATCAACAGTTACTTTTGTATCGCTTTAATATCGGCAATACAATGTTTGCTGGGTCAGCTAGTAATAAATAAAATAAAATGCGTCATATTAGAAATATTAAAATTAAAGTGTAGTAAGAACTATGTGTAAATAATTAATTCTATATTTTAATATGCTGGTACTCCGTATGGTAATTATAAGAAACGCATTTTGAATTCTTTCTTTTGAATAACGTTGGTAGCTTCCAACCTAGCGAAACTCTCTAAGAAAAAACCAATTCACTCGATTGTATGAAACGTGCAGTCATTGATAGATTGACAGATGACGGCTATAATCTTGTAAAAAACGGATATAGCCGAAATCCACCACGTTTTATGGCCCTTTTTAATAACCGATCTATCCTTAGTTTAACTTACTGGAGGAAGACAAATCTATCCTTTTACGCGTGCTTACATTTCAATAACCCATTGGCAGATAGCTTTGGACTTTAACTATATTAGACATAACTATGGATAGATAAGATCTTGTCATTAAACGGTGACAACAATGTATCCGTAAGTTAAAGTAAAGATAGATAGTTTATTGAAAAGGGCCGTTAAGAAACTGTTTGCTTTCAAACTTAGCCGGATTATACTTCGTCGCCAATTGCCATACTGTAATTACAACTATTTCAAACTTATGTTAAATCATACTAAGCTAAATTTCAATTTTTACTTAGGCAGTGCCGCCTCTTATTAAGTAGTATTTATACCCTTTTTGGTAGCTTCATTCGTTTTTATGTTTCCAAGACTGTGTATGTGTTTCAATTGTTATTATGGTTTTCACCGATTCAAGTTGTAAAATAAAAACCCACAATTATATAAATAAAATAAATATTTACTCTTATTCATGCTTAAGAAATGATTTGAACAAGCATTTTTATAAAAACATTTTTTTTTGACATTATAAAACATAATAAAACAAAAATTAATAATCATATAAATTGATCGAGTTGTATGTAACAGGTAATATTTATTAGTTAATCTCAAAATTTAATAATGTTATATTATGATGTGATGTAATGTTATAATAATTTTATAGTTTTAAAATATAGATATGTTAATTAGCATGACAGTTTATCATTATTTTATTTATTTTTATGGGATCTCTAAACGAGTAAAGGCCTCCTCCAGATTTTTCGAAGTCTTCCTGTCTACAGCCGTTTTTCTACTTCCTCCAGTTTCTTTGATTTCATTCTCCCAACTTTCTAAAGGTCTACCACTCTTTCGTTTCCCAACTGTGCCACAAGTATATAAGAGCATCAAAATAAAACTCAATAGAAACGGAACTTTTAACCAGCACACATAATACTTATTTGTTTTGTTTCTGAAGTTAATATTTATATTCCGAAGTACTTCCCATTTAATTTAACGTATACAGTTTATACCGTACACATTTACAGCAAGAACCATAAAAACCATAAAGACAAACACTTTCCACAGTAGATTTGAGTGCTTTCCGTGCTAGAACACATTTCCTATTACATCTTCCCTTTCTTGGCGTGTGTCAGTGCAGAATGGGATGTCGCTATGCCAACTTAATGGCTGACAGGCTTGCCCTGCACGTTTCATAATGGCAACTCGATGATAATTGAATTAGCAGACGCCTCTGTTTATGACATGATTATTCTCATTAACCGACTTCAAAAAAGGAGGAGGTTCTCAATTCGTCGGTATTGTTTTTATGTTTGTTACCACAAAACTTTCGACTGGGTGAACCGATTTTGATAATTCTTTTTTCATTTGAAAGCTGGTGCTTCCCGAGTTGTCCCATTGTAATTTGGTACAGATCTGACAGTGGAATCCATGAGAAAACCATAAAAGTCTTAAATTTTGCTATACATACGTATAGCAAAGTGGATGATAAATTTAACAAATAACTCAATACCGCGCCAACCGATTTCGATGATTCTTTTTTTATTGGAATGCATATAAAAGATAGTTCGATAGTTCAAAGACAGTTTGGTGAGAGTTTGGTTAGGTTCTGATTACAGAATCAATGACAAAGTAACGGAACACTGTCTGTAATCAAATTGCAAAGTACTTACATTCATTACTGCATTGAAAAATTTAGCATATTTACACATATTTAGACAAATTGTTAGTTAGTGTACTTCAAATTCACTAAAAATCATAAAATAAAAAAAAAATAACAAAAATACAACCGCCTTCAAGAACACTATTCCAAAACAATATATATAATGTGCACTAAAAAGTATAAAAATAATTGCGTATTTTTATACAATCTAATTAATTAATCTTATTCTAGTTACGATTATTGTAATTTTTGGAGTCGGTGTCATTCAAGATAGGTTTGTTACTACATACATAGTTATAGGTGAGATGTGCTTGAGTCGTGAGGAGGCGAGAGGCGAGAGGCGAGAGCGGGTTGCGGCGGAAGGACATTACAATACAGTAAGTACCGCTTAGGATACAAAAAAAAACAAAATCTTGAGAAGTTGAGTGGCATAGCAATTGCGCTGGCAACCATAGCAAAATAGCCTGGCATTTTGGTTTCAATTATTAGCAAAGTTTAACAGAACTTGTGGCACGTCAACGTCACACATTGTTCGAGACTGGCTCGAGTACGCCCAGGTCGTAGTATTACTTGTGCACTTTGCGACGACGCCTGCGGTATCTATTTGGAAACCAATCTTACACCCGAGAAAATTCTAGAAAAGCTTCAAAAAGTAACACATAAATATCAGGCATTGGAAAATTACTGTAAACACTACTGGGTTATTTCTGGTAATCTCGAGTAATTTAAATAAACATGTTATTATTTTCTGACTTTCTACACCAACTCACTTATCTGTTGTTCATATTAACATCCATTGGAAAAACCAAAGGCTGTAACTATAAGAGTTGTTAGTCTTAGAATAATCCTTTATCAAACATTGTGGCGTATAAAAGCCTTAGTAGTGTTTCAGGAGTATCATTTTACAAATACTTCTTGAGAAAACAATTGAAATAAACTAAATATGAATTCAAATATCATTTTGTGCCTTAGTGTGATGGTAAGTGCGTTTTAAAATTATTAATTAATCAAAATATATATTATTAATAGCTGACGGCTGACCGATCTTACATTACATCATATAATCTAATCTTGATTAACGGCCGTTTTCAATAACCTATCTTTAGTTACGGATATATTCCCATCACCGTTTAATGACAAGATCTTATCTATCCATAGTTATGTCCAATATAGTTATAGTCCAATCTATCGATAGGTTATTGAAATGTAAGTAAGAGTAAAAGGATATATTTGTCTACCCCTAGTAAGTTAAACTAAGGATAAATAGCTTATTGAAAACGGCCGCTAATCAATTCTGTCCTGTCTATCTAATTGTTTTCTTATTTCCATCAATTTTCGAATTTGAATAGAATCTACTTCATTTACAGCCAACCTAATAACAATGAGTTCTTAAATGCGGATCAAAACTCCTTGTTTCACTAGTGACATCTTGTGGCTCAATTTCATGTTTCTTACAGATTGCAGTAGCGTCGGCAATCCCACCTCAGCCAGCCGGAGGTTTGGTTGGGGCAGGTGCCAATAACCCCTGGATTCCTCCGTGGTTAGCTGCAGCACCCTGGTTCCCGAAATGGTCACCTTGCACAGCGGTTGGTGCCGTCTGCCTCGACTGCAACACTCGCTTCATCTGCACGAAGATCGGTGGACTCGAGCGGGCGTGTAGTGACCCAACATTGCCCTACTGCAATCTTGGAGAGTGTTCTGCTACACCATCAGTGGAGTGTGCCCCTCTTTCAGCTGTGCCAGCCTAAGAATACCTCTTTACAACTATTTCATGTCCCTTTAGAGAGGCCTAGGTACAATTACATTCCTATTGAATAAACTTATTGATACAACAGCTTATGTTTGTATAAAATTTCCGACACCCAAACAAGCATGAAGAGATAAACATATTATATGATAGACAGTGTATTGATTGGTCTTAAAAAATCTTACATAATTTTTTAATTTAATAAATTTCAAACATACCTATATTATTTTATTTTATTTATACGATATATCCCAAGTAAATAAACGAAACAATCAAATAAAGAAGTATTTACAACTTAGTTTCATGTTATTTTTATGGGTATCTGTAGTACTTGTTTTTTATTATAATGTAATGAGTTCGTCATTACATCAGGCAATCTTGTACTAATTCGCAAATCAGCGAACAAATAATGATAATTTGAACTCATGATTAAAATTAAAATTCAGTTAATAAAACAATAACAAGCGTTCAAATCCTTTAAAAAGTATTTGACTTTATTGTGTGATACTTTAAAGTAAAATACTACTAATTAATTTTCACTTTACAACAATAAAATAGTAAATCTTCACAAAGCCGGAAATTTGTTGGGAATTCGATACCCGCTGGGAGCATAGTTTATTTAAGGCTCTAGGTGTCTCGAATGTTATTTGAATCTTCCCAGATGCTATGAATGTAAATTTATGAACTCCTATGAGACATGGAGCATTCAGTTTAAGAATCACTGCTTGAAGATAAACTAATCCAGCGACCCAGGCGGTGCGATATTTGATTCTCTAAGATAATTCAAACTTTATATAGGTTTTTTCATTATTAATAATATCTTAGTCTCTTTAACCATATATGAGATTAAAGTTCTAAGCAAAACAATTACTAGGGTAAATGACTTTAATAAAAGCCAGCATCTGAGAGAATATAACAATATTACATTCAGTAAGTCAGATGTTGGTCTGTGGCAGATTCTGTTTGTATTGGTCGCAGGGTTCGCGCGGAAAATTCTCCTCCAAGCCTTCACACACAGAAAATACCAAACGGTGTGTAATTACACGCTAAAAGTGAAAATTTCACTAAGGCGAGATAAATATATAATAGGAAATTTTTGTTCTATAATCATTATCTATATATATAAAAATGAATTGCTGTTCGTTAGTCTCGCTAAAACTCGGGATAGGCTGGACTGATAATAATTTAAGTCTTGAATGGTGGAAGTCCAGAGAAGGTTTAAAAGGTGAATGAATATGTAAAACCTCAGAATTAAATAAAAACAACGATTTTGACATTTCTTTGATTCTTTCGTATTAAAATAATTGCTTATAATGAACAACTAATTAGATCATAACTGTGTGTGTCTGAAAATATTAAATTGAACCCTTATAAATAGCCAGTACCCATTTCAGAGGAAAAATCGAAAACAATAATATAATTTCATTCACACCGAGTATTTTTTTATTTTTATTTTAATAAAAAAAGGATTCCTTTTGTTTGTTTTAAATTTATTTTATACAAAAGTTTAGGTCTTTTATCTATTGATTGAGGCAGTACGAAGTCGGCCGGGTCAGCTAGTATTATAATAATTATTTACAATATAAAAAATTACATTTGCTCTGATTGTGTTCCTTTAGACTTTGAAGATAAAATACACATAACGTGCAATACATATATATATCTTATCGGCATTAAAAAACCTGAACTCAGGTACGAGACGTAATATAAACTACTTCAGCTCATGATAGGGTCGGAGATGCGTTGAAGAGCTGGTTAACGAGTAGATGTCCGAGATCATCACCATGGAACAACTGTCCCGTCTCGCTGGAGATGAATACGAATCCAACAATCTGACGGCAAACCCTATTTACGTAGACGAAACAACCTCAGAAGAAGAAAAAACAAATACTTTTATTTGTTGATATTTAACATTAATTAATTTAAACTTTGAAACTGTCAGAAAACCTTAGCAGGGTTTTGTAGCTAACTATTGTGTTGAAGTTAAATATTTTACGCAAGGTTGATAAATAAAACTTTTAAATCAACATAGTACTCAAGTCAAGTAAGTATATTTTAAACACTACCACAAGCAAGGATTTCAACAATTGCTCCATCAAAAAATCATATTTATATAATAAAGGATGTTTTTTTTTAATGAAAATAAGGGAAGAGACGAGTAGGACGTTCAGCTGATGGTAATTGCCGCTCAGGATTCTTGAAAAACCCCAAAAATTCTGAGCGGTACTACAACTGCGCTTGTCACCTTGAGACATAAGATGTTAAGTCTCATTTGCCCAGTAATTTCACTAGCTACGGTGCCCTCCAGACCGAAACACAGTAATGCTTACACATTACTGCTTCACGGCAGAAATAGGCGCCGTTGTGGTACCCATAATCTAGCCGGCATCCTGTGCAAAGGAGCCTCCCACTGGTAGCTGATTGAATGAAATAACATAAAAACAAATAAATGTAATGCTCGGATATAGATAATATATTTTTTTATATATCTATGTCAAGATTTAAATGAATTATTTTTTACGCTACCTAAATATACATAATAAATAATGGATTGGGGAAAAAGTTTCCTTAAAACTCAAGACATTTTTTAAAAATACATGTCCATTTAATTGACATGATCCCGGTGCTGTAGAAGTTTTGGGACTTCTGATCAAAAAACGGGATAATTAGTTTTTACAGTCCTTTCTTAATGTTAACTTGATACTGTCGAAAGAATTCTGAAGAGACCAAAAACAGTTGCAAATCTGAAGTTGCAATGTAAGAGCTACATAATAAATATAATAAGAATAAAATAAAAAGCCTTTTATTTCCATAATTTAAACGAATACAATAAGTTAAACACTTCATCTACATTTATATAAATCAACAACAATTTATTTTCGTTAATACATGATTTAAATTACTAATATTGAAAATTATATCATTTAAATTTAACGAAGTCAAAAATAAAATTAGTATTAATCGACATTTTCCGCTTTAGAACGAAGGATTATTCTAACCCTTCAATTCATAATGGTCCGCTAACTTAAAACAGCCGCTAAGGAGTGTTTTTTCTCATTCTGACTTAGGTCAATAGAAGAAGACAGAGTGAGAATTAGCAATGCTTTAAGTTAGCAGACTATTATGGGGGTAAGACTCATGCGTCATGCTCGTGAACGGGCCCTTCTGTTAGTGGAAGGATGATACTATTGCCGGAAGCTCTGCTTCAGATTCTAAAAAAACATTATATTGAAGAGCTATTATATAGAAACTTTGTTTCTTGAAAGTTGTTGCAGTGGAATCGCTTTCTGCCAAGTGGTGTATAGAATATATGTATATGGATATTCTTCACTTGTCAGAAAGTGCGCACCAACAAGAAAATAATGACAGATACTCGTAACATTAGAATTAACAAAGAAATGGCAAAATATTTTTTACAAACTGAACGAAGTCAACTGTGTGAAATCTTATTGACAGCCTTTTAAAAAGTTTTTATAGGCTGTTACATTTTTGAAGTTTGAAGAAAAATTTCGCAATCTAGGGTCTCTCGTCGTCTGATCCGCAACGTCCAAAAAATTTAAGAATATTTATATTTTACGTACGATGAACTCCCGTAGATTATGTAATACCATTACCATATTTTATGGTATCTATGTGATGATGCAATATGCATTTGACAATATTTACGTGTTTTAACATATTATTGTCTGAAAATATGTTTTGGTTTGTACTAAAGGCCTTAGGCCTTGCCTAAGATAAAAAAAAAGATAGCGAAGTGCTCACCAAAATAATGTAATATAATCGAGTGTCCTGATGTTTGTTTCCAGTGAACTCCTAAACGAACAGATTTTAATGGGGATTACTTCAAGGAGTGCAGTTAGTCCAACTTGAGAGATACAATAGTTTTTATTTCGATGGGACCCAATCCCATATTTATTTTTCATTTCCAATATTTGTGTGGTATGGACAAATCTTCTATGAGAGAATTTATTGATGCACGGTTTGACAGTACTTTTGTGAAACAATTTCATTATAACAACAGGTAGCATAATTACGAAATAATTCTTGATGTTATGAAATATTATTGACAAATTAAATAAAAAACAGTATTTTATTTATTATGCAAAGAACAACGTCTGTCGGGTCAGCTAGTATAAAAAATATAGAAATAGAAATCTTTATTATAAATCCTTCATACATTACTTAGTTCACTTAATTCTACTTAATATTATTATACTATAATAACAATACAAGTAATGGAACATACACGACATTTTTCTGGATAAACAACACCAAATACATCAAAATAATTTTCAAATATTCACAATGCTTTTGAAAATAATCGCACCACTAATCCCGTAGATAAGTAGTGTTTCTAATAGTTAATTAAAATATTATATATTATTTTAGTTGTCACTAGCATTAAACTAGGCCGGGCCTGTATTTTAATACTAGTTACTTCCAGATACATTGTTTTTTACAGATAACTTCAATACATAAAAGCGTATATAAGAATTTAACATATGGAAAAAAAAATTTGAACAGTTCTACGAGAAAATAAATAACATTTGTCTATCATACATATTACTGGTTAGTACTTGAGCGGTCAGTAATAAAATTGAGGGTATACTTAAAAACATTTGGGTTGACTACAAAGACAATATATATATATATATATATATAAACAATAAAAAACTTGGTTTAAGCTGATGGACTCTATATGGATAACTATAGGTATAAGCGCCATCTACTTGCTCTGGAATTTATTAACAACTAATGTATGTTGGCATATTTGAAATGCCTTACTTTTCTTCTAAGCTACACGTAATTAAAACATCTTATTCCCAATTAGAAAACGTAAAATCAATCTAAAATATGGTAATGTCGTTGTAGTTTGTTCTGAAATAATTTCTTGATATTTGAGATTTAATATTATTTTTCATTTTTTACTGTTTAAATACATTGGATGCACCGCAATTATTATTTTTATCGTTATTTGTTTGTGGCTAATTTAAGGTCGACGATTCCTGTAGACAAAGAAATACCATACCACAACCGACGCATTGTCATCTGTGACGTTAAAATAATGACAGCTGTCTAATTCGCCGCCTGAAATATAACAAAAAAAATTGCCACTGAGCACTGAATAATAAAGTTCTCACGCAAAGCGTCACATACGCATATATATATATAATCTTAATATAATTATGCAAGTGCTTCAGAACTACAGAACAAGTCAAATATATAATCAACTCGGTGTAACGCATAGCAAAAACCCTTTTTCTACGCGAAATAAATCTTATAATCATATCTTAACCACGCACGCGCCCATACATACATAAAAGTAGTTCTTATACGGATAACATGACTAATTGTCCATTTTCTGTCGGTATATCAGCCCAAACATTTATATGATTTACTTGAAACTTACTAAAATTTCAGTGCAAAAGTGGCTTGCAATCTACTTTAGTAAACCTGCAATATAACTGAACGAATGCTGTCATTACAATTCAAATGTTAAAATAAATTAACAGAATACGATTCTTTTGCAGAAAACGTGCAGTTGCTGAGCTGTTTTATTAGTGGAATAGCTATTCCTTCACTGCAGTGTTCCTCCAAAATGACTGCAACAGGCCTGCTTAGTGGAAGAAACGATATGTCTAAATTTGATCTTTTTCACAGGTATCACGTTGCAGTGCAGTTACAGTGTTTTAGTGGACTAGCCCTGCAGTACTTCGTGCCTGTGGAGTCGTATTTGTGCCTTATATAAAACTGCAGTGGATTACTGGATCTGAGTGTAGTTGGCAGAGTCTCGTGCCAGAATTTTGCTAGTCAACATCTCCTGAGGATGCCTCGTGTAGAGGCGAAACACGTGTCGAATTGATTAAAGAAAAAACTTAGCAGAATTTAAAGTCAATAAAAATCACAAATTTTGACTCGTTACGGATTTCCGCAAAATCACGCGTAAATCAATAAATTTAAAAAAAAACAGCAGAAAAGTATTATTTCCATCGCGACATATAAAAATGTACTTATTCGGCCTTACAAATAAAAATGGGATAAAGTTATACCTGAGTTTAAGATAATGTTTACAAATAAACTGAAAATAGTATATCACCGATTATCGCACATGAGTAATAAAAACGCTACAGAGACTATGCTTCATACAAACACGCGAAACGGTTGTACTCCTACAATAAAAGTACAAGGAACTAGTACGAGTAGAAGAAAGTACTAGTTATAACCAGTTAAACATCGCACAGCCATTTGACAAGAGTTAGCGCGATACACGTATTGTTATATTAATAACAATCATGAATATTTTAACATAACATGCAAAAATAATGCGAGAAAAATAAAAATATATCAGATGTTAACCATATATATGTTTAGTATATAATAACGTAGCGCGACGTAGAAGCCCTAGACAATGTCAAAGATGTATTGACTCGTATAACATTGGAAAACCATTGTATGACTTCAATACTTGTTTATGTTATCCGTCCGCGATCTGTTTGCTTTGATAAATCATAGACATCATATAAAAGAGAAGACATTTTCAATTTCCGTATATTATATCAAGTGTGAATATGGCTGCCTCGAACATTGTTCTCAATCTTTGTCTGGTGAGTCACAAACAGTGCAACGCAATACAAGTTATTTTCAAATAGAGAAACACTATTTGAAATGAAAACTTTTTTTGGCGCGCTAAACACTTTATTTTGGGGGATATTAAATAACTATGGAATTACGGTCGGTAGAGCAAATTTCAAACAACCAAAGAAATCAATATATTGCTACAATTATTTGTTTTATTTCGTTTGAATAAATATTTTAAAATTTTAATTCTACAGATTGGAATTTGATGAAGCTCGAAGAATGTTTAGTCTTTATTTATTTTTAGCATACATAAACATTCGGGGAACTTTTTCAACCCTAAGCATTCGTGTAAAATGATAAACATACTAAGAAAAGTTGAAATCTTTTTTGGGTATGGATATATGTAATTAAATATTTTTTAATCTATTTAAAATTGCATCTCCACCGGCCAGTATTTTTTGTTCCAAAGAGGTTGCACCTCATTCTCACTATTTCTTTAACGATGCTTATGTGAATGTGATTTCTAGCTAAACTGAGTCACCTGTGGGATCCCGTTGATTTAAAAAGGTATGAACTTGCATACAATCGTCATCCATCCTTTGCATATATTTCACCAATCCGTCATTTTATCCTGTTGAAATTTTCAATTTTAAAGTGAAAACTTTTTTAGCGGCGTTCAGCACTTTTCTTTGGAGGAGTATAAAATGTTAAACTCGCGTCAGGACAAGCGACCTGGCCGAAAATTCGTAAGACAGTCGTTGAAATTATGAATGAAAGTTGATTCTTCTGAAAGATAAACTTTTTAATGTAAAATAATTGTAATAGTTCTGAAATGTTAAATTGCTTAAGTAATATAAATTGTCTTTTTTGTGTACGATAGTGCAAATAAATGAATAAATGAAGCAATTTGTGCGAAATTATTCCCTAAACATTCCAAAATATTCAAAAATGCACAACGTCAAACTTCAAGTCTTTACTTTTTTCGGCACTCCCGGAGTCCAACCCGTTATTTTTTTACACTCAACAGAATTATAACAAATCTTGAGAACATTTGTTCAAAAATTATTTTGGAGTTCCAACAGTTAAGGCTCTACGTTGATGAGTGAGTCAGTCAGTCAAAACAAGTCATTGTGAAGACCTATCTTACACGTCAGTCAATATTTACTCAAAACCTACACACGTCAATATCTTTGTATTTAATGTACATTTCTATGTATGCGTTTACTCTAGCAATCATTTTTTTTTGTGGACTTAAATCTTAAATCCCTCCTATTTGTTGCATCTGTGTAAGGTAGCCGTTCGAATAAACCAGTTTGAATCCGACTGTCGTGTATCATTGACGCGTACCTGTATACACATATGTACAATTACTACAAATATTGCGGAATTTTCCTCTAATAATATATTTTTTAAACAAAAAATATATTATTTATTTTGTAACTAAAGTCACCGACATATTCCAAATGATTGCGAAACTGAAGTGGCAGCGGGCAGGGCACATAGCTGGACGGACAGATGGCCGGTGGGGCAGAAAAGTCCTCGAATGGCATCCCGGAATACGCAGTGTTGGTAGGCCCCGCATAAGAAGGACCGACGATCTGGTCAAGATCGCCGGAATACGTTGGATGAAGGCAGCGCAGGACCAATCGTCATGGAGATCTTTGGGGGAGGCTTTTTATCCAGCAGTGGACGTCTTCTGGCTGATGATGATGAATATATTTATTAAAGATTTTATCTTTTCAGTTTGCAGTTTTTACCGCAACTCTGGGGCAAGTCTCCCAAGATGGCAGTAATGTAATTCCACAAAAACCGGGCTTCGAACAAAACCCGTTGAATTGGACGACGTGTGATATTACAGCATTACCGAGGATATCCTGCCATGACTGTAACACCCGTTTGATATGCAAACCTATTGGAGGACTCCTGAAACCGTGCCAAGAACCGGGAAGACCTTACTGTAATAATGGTATTTGTTCTGCAGCACCAACTCCTACATGCGGTTGAGTTTTCCACTGCTTCATACTACATACATGCTAATTAATAGAAGAAGAATAATAATTAAAGAATTTCATACATTCATACGAGTTTGATTATAAATCCTCATACCTATCTACATTAATATCTGCACAAATAAAAATTGAAAACAAAATTTATGAACGATGCGGGACTAGAAATTGCAACCTCTCGCGTTCAGTGCGAGCGCTTTTCCAGGTGAGCCATACATTCGAGTGACGTAAAGTTCATAAATCTTGAAAAGTCTTTGTTCAAATCTCAGGTTGTGGCTTCATCTACAGCATCTACTTTACAGTTGATAACCTGCTCAACCCAAAAATTTGCATATTAGGAGAGTTACTTGGGATGTCGCTCTTTCAAATCTAAACAAATTGTTATTTTTTAAGGTGATAACCCTCACTTCTTGGATTTTAACGCGCCTTTTTCTTTCAATAAGCCATCAGTAATAAAAAAACTATTGTTCTCAGGTGGTGCGGTAATTAGTTGGAGCGCAGCGGAGACCAATGCGTAATCTACGCTCTTTATAATAAATAGCTCTTTAGGAAATTTCCTCTCTACGTACATATGCATAAGACATAGAGTATTAATAAAATTATATAACCAAAAAACATTAACTTAAAAAAAAACTATTTAAAAAAAGGCTTTTAAGACCTGGACTCTTATACCTTTAAACGAGCAATTCTTTTGTATTTATATAAGATTCAGATTTTATATACATCTATAATCTGAATCGTGGAAGCGGCTCCAATGATTTTAATGAAAAAAAATTTAGTTTTATCCGTGTTTTAATGAGAAACAGCTACAATAACATTAGAATACAAAGGTAAATTTCGCCACTATACACAAGCCTAAAATAGCTCAGATTGGGTGATCCGGAAAGCAGAAGACCCCGGTTGAATCCCGATGTCCTATTAGTTTTTAATTGTTCAAGTTTTCTACCTCCTTAAAAATCCGAGCAAGGCTCGGTCGTCCAGATATTATATGTTAATTTTTTCAAACGATATGATTTTAAGCCGATCCAACAACGACTTAGAAATGAGGTAGTAAAAATCGAAAAAAAATACTTAGCTTTTTTATTACGGCACCTACACACTCAATTTTGTAACATACGTTTCGTGTTATTATACATTGAAATTATTAAATTAGAAAATACTTACTGATGGTATGTGATCCCTGTGTCTTTGTTATTTCTTGTAGTATTCTTTTTACAAAGTTTTACTACGCACCCGGCATTTTAGTTTCAATTATTAGCGAAGTTTACCAAAACATTTAACAGCAGAGACCAATCCTTAATCTATGCTGTTTCTGATACGACGTCACTTTTTAGTGATTACCATCTTAAGAAGCTACATTACAATAATACACCAATCAATTTAGGAGCAATGCTATTTTGGAATCAATGTAGAAAATTAAAGAGCTCTTCGAATCGAATCACCTCCCATGATAAATTCTGTAGAAGATACAGAATGAAGCGACGTCACTACACAACGCCTAGTTCACAGAGTTATTGGAATTACCAAGGCATAAAAGGCATTTATTTTCTCAAAATGGATTCCTTTATTCTTTCTTATTCTTAATTCTTTTTGATGTCATTTCTAATAACTACTAGATACTACTACCGCTTCGGAAACAAATGGCGCTCTGAGAGAGAAGAACCGCCGCAAAAAACTCTCCCAGCATTCTTTTTTTGCGGTCTTTTCAATAAAAATATACAATATTGTACAGTCATTTCTATCGCTATAAAATAATCACAATCTAGTCCCACGCTGTACGATCATTTAGATATTCAGCAGTGGAGTAATAGGATTTACGACAGAGTAATTTTTTCATAAAACATTTACATTTAATTATAGATAGTGCCTGAACAGTGGCTGGGACGTTATTGTAGAAGTGTATACATTTGCCCAAGATTTGATGCATTAGGGGGATTGTTATACAAAAGTGGTAATACGGGGTGTAAAATAATGGAAAGTTAACTTAACGCACAAACTTGAGCTTTCTAGGATATTTTTTAAGTAATCAACGTTCGTTTTACCCATTTCCTTTACAAGAGAAAGGCTTTGTTTGTGGTATATACAATATCTTCCGTACTCATTTACATAAAAATATATGTTGAATTCATCCAGCATATATTTTTTTTTCAAATACCAACATCCGTCTACAAGGACCTATATACTGCGCCCAGGTGGGGGTTTACTTGCACACACATTCGTGAATCCCATGTTTCGAGAGAACCGTCTGATGCCATACAGCCTACTCCGTTGTTTTTGTTATATTATCTACACCCATGCTTTAAATCCTCTATTAAAGATTCTGAAACAGTTAGCTTATTGCAAACATTAAAACACCCAATGTTCTAATAACCATTACATCATCCAAACGAGTGTTGTAATGTTGTACTGAATTTCATAACAACACTCCTATTTTTTTTTCAATCCCTTCATGCTGAAAGAGTTTTAACAGAAAGCCACATTCTTATTGCTCGATGTGTGGTATAAGTATGAATTTCAAAAAAAGAACATTTTCGTTGACGCGTTCCACCCTACCAGAACGTCGCGCGCCGTAAAAAAAATTGGTTATTCGATTCCCCGCCATTTTTCTTGGATTGTTTTATTGCTTTGTTTCCAAAAAATGAGTGATTCATTTTAAACGCTGCAAAAGAACATAATATTCATGTGAATTTTAATTATTGCACTAAACAAAATGTAAATTACTGCTAAGATAAATAATTCTTTCATTAATACTTAGTTTATTTGTATATAATCAGTAATGGAAGATATTAGATTACTACTAGGACTGGCTGTTTTAATGTTAGCAGTAAGCTGTTTTAGAATCTTTAAGAGGATTCATATTATGGGTGTAGATAAAGTCTTGTATGCAACTGTTAATAATTAGGTATTAAAACACTCATGTGATACTATTATCACACTCGGCTTCGTCTCGTGAGATAAATCCACATTCGTGTTTTAATACCCCTTATAACACAACACTTGCATAAATAACTGTATGTTACACGCATTCTTTGTATGTGAAATCATTACCAGACTTTAAAGAAATACAAAAAGTAAACATTCATCATATTCGAGTTCGATAGTTTCGATCAAATAGTTTACTAAACAGAGTGGATTTTGTTGATTTTTGAAGTGAAAACTTCTTTAACGTGGTTGTGATTTGTAAGTCGATGAAACGAAATATCGAGACAATAAAAGGAGACAGTCACATAAAATCATGAGATTTCGTTGGAGAAAATGAGATAGGAAGCAATATACAGTGTTTCGATACCAGGCGATCATAGTTGAAGAAGAGATTGTCTTATGTATGACGCAATATACTTTAACATAAGTATGTCTTTCATAGCCAATGACGCTGTATGTATATAACGTCATTGTTCATAGCAGTTGAAATCATGTGTCATCCTGTCAACATGTACCAGGATTTCATATGCAACTTAGAGGTTTAATGTAAATTTTGCATCGGATACAGCGCTTCCATTGCTTGAGTTTTTGGCCGGCAAATTAAATTTAAAATGTGCAGCAGTCGCACAATATCAAAAACAGTAATTGACGCAGTATTTCAAAGATTAATTGAGCATATTAAGACGGAAGCATTTATTTCATACTTTAGTTATCGTAAGTCTCTTGTATCATTTATCGAAAATGTTAGCTCGGAGTCTGTAAAAATCTATCTAATATATACGAATAAACTGTAAAATAATTATCAAACTTTGTATCACTATGATCAATACTAAAACCTACAATTATCCTCGTCCCGAAATTTTACATTCGTCTCATCTTGAAGCCAAAAGTTTTGAAGGTTTCAATTCTACGATGTGTGAATTCTTTTCTTTTACCAAATTTAAAAGAATTTCATCAAACCTCGTTGATAGATAATTATTTATATTATATTTTAAAAATAAGTTGCAATACATCAACTTAGCTACCATTTTCTTAATAACCCTCGATATTTATTATTTCAATTTGAGAGCTTCTAGTAACTCTACTGATACTCACAAACCCACGGAATCTGTACAATGTTTGTTTGTCATTCTTTATCTTGAAAGATTTGCGTAAAACGTTTATATTTGTTATGTAAATATTTTCTTTACATGTTTGTTCCTCAGTGTATTGGTAAGTTATCATTATGTAGAAGATATAATTTTTAGAGGAATTTCTATCGTTTTTCAATTTACATTCCAGTGTTTGTATTTTACATATACACATTTAAGTGTTTATGTCAATGACATTCTTATGTACAGTCAGCGTCAAAAAGATCACCGTCACCCATTGTATTCGAAAACATGGCAACACCCATCGTTATCAAATACATCGATTCACCCAGAGTAACCAAATAGATAGCGTCATCCAAAGTAGTCAAATATATCGGGACACCATAAACGCCATAAACGTTACTACAGCTACATTTAAAGCGCATATATCTATATATCGCTACACACAAATCGAAAAAAAAATTAATACATTTTTGGAAAATGAACTTTCGACGAAAGTTTATGGATTCAAATTAGAATGTCGTCAAACTTCAGTTGACATAGTGAATCGATGTATCGGTGTTACCATGTTTTTGAATACAATGGATGACGCTATCTTTTTGATGCTGACTGTACATAAAATGTCATTCTTTTGTGTGAATGTTTTTTAAAGTGACCCATTTCAATGAACTGCCAAAGAATATAAGCAAAACTAGCGGGAGCCCCCGACTTTGCTCTAGCGATTGTAAGTTATTGTTATATATTCGACGCTCTGTAAGTCGGCAACGCTCTTATTATTCCTCTGGTGGTATATATAGAGTGATCACATACCACCAAGTGAACCCTATGTATGCTCGTTTGTTCTCCTCTTCCATAAATCTTAAAAGTATTTTACTGAAAATATATTATGACACGGAACACTTAACATATTGATGGTATTATTGAATGATGTGGGAACAAATTTTTGTTTCAAAAAAAGTGCAGGTCCACATATGAAGTATTGCTGTCATCTCTGGTCTGGCATACCCTAGTAACAACTCGACCCATTTGACCGCATGCTACGAGCTTTCTTGTTCGGTGATTCCGGGACGATACGGCATGGGTACCTTCAAGAAAAGCGCGTACACCACCTGTGATTCCCCTGGTGTTGCAAGAGAATGTACCCGTACGATCGTTTGTCCGCTTTTTCCTTAAAAAAAATTAATATGTTGAGTATAATCAGATAAAAAAATCATGACGTGTGCAATTGATACGTGGTAGAAGTGAAGTCTTCAAAAATTTTTGCTTCAAGATAATGAGACGAATGTAAAATTACGGTAAGAGGATAATTGTAGGTTTTAGTAATGATTATAATCATAGTGATGCAAAGTCTGATAATTATTTTACATTTTATTCGCATATATATTATATAGATTAATTTTAGCTTACATTTTCGATAAATGATACAAGAGGCTTATGGTAATTAAATAATGAAATAAATACGATGAAATTAATACGACGTTGATCTTAATATGGTAATATCTTTGGAATTAAAACTAAAATGGAAATGGGCTGGCCATGTCGCGAGATGTACAGACCAGAGATGGACTGCGATAGTAACATCTTGGAGCGGCCCAGCGGGCAAGAGAAGCCGAGGGAGACCACTAACCAGATGGGAAGACGACCTCAGACGGACAGCTGGCCCTAACTGGATAGACGTAGCACAGGATAGAGACGCGTGGGAATCTTTGGAGGAGGCCTTTACCCAATCCGGGGTTCTTGCTAACAAATTTACTTATAATTAGATATTAATCTTATAGTATATATCTATTAATTTACTTACAATATTTAAAAAACTTTGTAAAAGCAAGAAATAAATGGCTTATTTAATTTAATCTTTGGAATACTGCATCAATTACTGTTTTGATTTTGTTGTTGATAAAGTGCGACTGCTGCACATTTTCAAATTAAATTTGGCGTCTAAAATCTCAATCAACGGAATCTCTGAATCCGATGAAATATTTACATTAAAACCTCTAAATTGCATTTTATGAAGTCCTGGTACATGTTGCTAGGATGACACATGATTTCAAGACATTACTATCACCGCTACCATTCTTATGTTCTCCTGGTGTCTATGTAGTAATACGTCTACGCATGTTGTCAGAATATACTAAGGTATACTCGCGTCATACATAAGACAATCTCTTCTTGAACTATGATAGCCTGGTATAATTTTTCCTATCTCATTTTCCCCCGCGAAATCTTATGAATTTGTGTGTGTCTGTCTCTTTTTACTATCTCGCTTTTTCGTTTCATCAACTTTCAAGTTGCAGTGATGTTAAAGAAGTTTTTACTTTAATATACCTCGTACTATATATTTTGTAAAACAAAACCTATCTTTAACTAATCTATTATGAAAACAACAAAACATCTGAACATAATAACATTTCCTAGTCGAATACGTCAAGTTCTATACGAATCGTGTTTTCGCATTATTCAATTTGCGTAATTCACAATAACTTATTCATAATTCTTCTTCCTCACAATTTAATAGAGCTCTGCACTGCATAATAATTTCCATTTCAATTCTACCCTGTCAGTATATAAGGTTGGTTAATTAGATCACACAGCAAGATACAGTTCTGTTCTGAAACGATTAAGAAGTGGAAATTAAACGCAATGGGTCTTAGAGCGGTTTATTTTTATTTCCTCTGTGCATTTGTAAGTATAATAATCTATCTTTAAAGGCATAAAAGCCATTTATTTTCTCAAAAAATAATTATTTATATATGATATTTCTAATATACTACATACTACTACCGCTTCAGAAACAAACGGCGTTCTGAGAGAGATGAAGCGGCCGCGGCGCAAGAAACTCTTCCAGCATTCTTTTTTTTGCGCTCTTTTTAACAAAATATACAATATTGTACTACCATGCCGAATATCTACTACTGTACTATCTATCGAACTACTGTACGATTTACGACAGAGCCATTTAAAAAAAAACATTTAAATTTATTTATAGATAATGCCTGAATAGTGCCTGGGACTTTATTATAAAAGTGTATACATTTACCCTTCAAAGCTATTATGTATCATATGAAGCCTACTAGAATTAGTTATAAGTAATCTTCTTTCTCGGCCGATATTTCGCGCATGGCTGCAAAACAATTTTGCCATGTCGTATATTCTATTACAATGGATTTGTACAATACAATGCCTGAAATAATATTTCCTTATATTCCTTTCAAAACTATCAAATAATACAAATTGTAGAAGCTAACTGTGTGTACGGTCACCTAGAAGGTCGGCAAGGCTCCTGTGATTCCTCTGGCGTACGAGAGAGTATGGATTAGTGCGCTCGCTAGTCGTACTACACTGCTTTTGATTTTAAATTTAAATATACGTAAGTCACATTAAAAGTATTGCGTAACTTAAAAAAACAACATGTTATAACCAAAATATTATGTTTATTGCTTTTCAAAATACTCTCCATAACATTTTAAACAATTTTTCATGCGATCGAACCATATTTTAAAACAGGAGGACCACAGATCTGCTGATGTTTTTTTCGTGCGTATTGAACGCTATCACTGCCTCTTCGGCATTGGTAAAAGTGAAACGTCTCATCAAATCTTTGATTTTGGGTAAAACACAGAAATCACAGGCTGTTAGGTCTGGGCTATGTTCAGGATGGCTGAAGAGTTGTACCTTTTCCGAAGCTAAAAATGACTTTATTTTGTTGGCCGTGAAGAAGCGTTGTCATGATTTCGTTGACTGCAGTTGAAGGCCGTCCTTCACGAAATTCGTCATGTAAAGAAACCCGACCTAACCATTGCCTCACGGTGCTCAAGCAAGGTGCTTTGACAAATGATTTTCCGCCAATTGATTTTTTTATTACTAAGAAGGTTGCAACGTTTCAATAAATATGACATTCGAAATTCAAATAGTTCCGATTACCTAGAAGCGCTAAACTTTTAGTGTGCTACATGTATATACACATTACTGCCGTCACATGAGACGCCCTTGTGGTATCCATAATCTAGCCGGCATCCTGTGCAAAGGAGCCTCCCACTGGTCCCCTCCATCTAGTGTACTGATTTCTGATTCCAGTGAACTCCTAAACTAAATACGAGAATTTATTGACGCACGGTTCGAGTTCTGCTATGAAACAATTTCATAATAACAACAGGGAGCATATTTTACGAAATAATTCTTTATGTTATGAAATGTTATTGACAAATGCATAAGAAACAGAATTTATATTTAATATTTTAATTTTCAGGTGTTAGTGGATTTTATATTCGCTGATAAGTCAAATGAAACCCAAGAAAATTTATCATTTCCATCATTCCCCCCCAACCCTTTTGGTTTTGACTTCAGCCAATTAAGTCAATACATTCCATTCCTCAACGGTCAAGGGTCACGGCACGCACGAGATGTGAGCGCACAAGAAGACAGCGACGAGTCAAACGAAAACCATGACAGATTTTTTACCTCGAGATTAATTAGCTGTAATTACACTGCACAGGTAATCCCTGCTAATATTAGAAATGTGAATGAAAGTTTTTTTGTTACGCTTTCAAGCCTTTATTATTGTGAAAAGGTTTTAAAGGGGTATGAAATAGGTGACGAAAATTTATATGGAAGTTCTACATTATCGAAATCGTGGGATGACTGCAAGAAAGAATTTCTTAAGACTGTGGTAGAATTGAAACTTCACCGGACAAAGTTTAAAAACACAATTCAAAGTTCCAAATAAATTATTTCAACGAAAATTAATAAAATTAATTTTCAAGAAAACATTCACAAAAATGTTGTTTAAAAATATTCCATCCTGTTGCATATGTCTACTGTGGTAGTAGTGTAGTAATTGTAGTCGGTTGTGATCACCCACATTCTAGTGACTAGCTATTATTTGAAGTTTTATAATAACAATAAACCAACTCAATGTCAATCAACGGCCCGTGGAGCCCAAAGGCGCGAAGAATGTACAAAGTACTATCTTCACTCCTCAATAAGGCTACTGGTAACCCAAGGCCTGGAAGCTGTTTCGGTCAACGGATCAGCTTAGCTCTCCAACGTTGAAATGCTGCCAGTATTTTTGGTACGCTTCCCCGTACTTATAGTTTTAATTTTATGTAATCATAGTATTGTAAATATAGTTTATGTACACCCATGCTTTAAATCCTCTATTAAAGATTCTGAAACAGTAGCTAGTTGGCAACATTAAAACACCCAATGTCTTAATAACCATTACATCATCCAAACGAGTGTTGTAATAAAATTCAGTACATCATTACATCACCCGTTTTCATTACAACACTCCTTTGGATGATATTATGGTTACTAGGACTGGCTTTTTTAATGTTAGCAGTAATCTAACTGTTTCAGAATATTTTATAGAGGATTCATATTATGGGTGTAGATAGTATTGTATGCAACTGTTGATAATTCGTATTAAAACACTCGTGTGATACTATTCTCACATTTCTGTTTTAATACCCCTTATTACACAACAGTTGCTTAAATAACTATTTAAACATATAAAGTATATTATTTATTTATTCATGTATAGGAAACAAACAGTATTATGCTTAATATTAACAAATCTTAAAACTCACACTTTCACCAGTGAAGTTTCCAACAATTTATGCGACACTTTTAGTTTAAAGGTAACCAACGGTCAGATAAAACCACAAAATAGAAGTAATTTAGTAAACAAGCTATAGAAGTTACACAATACTGCACACGCCTATTACACAATTACAGTTACAAATGAGTAAAGGATACAGAAAAAAAATATAAGAATGGGGTTAAAAAATTCAGTAATTATTTTAATTAAGACATACCAGTGATCTGAAAACATAATGTGGAATTAATAAGAATTTAATTATGAATGATGCAATTTTCAGCCCGGGGCATCATGCTCAACCTGCAGACAAGCTTTACTCTGTCTACCAAGCAACGTTGGACTCATTAGACCTTGCTTATTCTACTGCAACAATGGACACTGCTCTTTCATACCTGGATCAGCCTGTACCAATTCTACGAACTAATATATCTCATGTTATAGTCGATCGAATTATTGTATATGTTATAAAATTGTTGTAAAAATAGGTGTTGTAGATATTAAAGTTTTTTGTTTGAATGTACACACATTTTAACTATTGAAATGTCCCTTAATCTTCAATTTATTTTTCATAGTACTGACATGTAAAGTTGGAAGCTCATTATTTCACCAGTAGCAGACTCCATTGCACAGGATGCCGGCTAGATTATAAGCTGTAATGTATAAGCATTACTGTGTTTCAGTCTGAAGGGCGCCGTAGCTAGTGAAATTACTGGGCAAATGAGACTTAACATCTTATGTCTCAAGGTGATGAGCGCAATTCTAGTGCCACTCAGAAATTTTGGGTTTTTCTAGAATCCTGAGCGGCACTGCATTTTAACGGGCAGGGCGTGTCAATTACTACCAGCTGAACGTCATGCTCGTCTCAAATCAAAATATATTATTGGAGGTCACATTTTTACAAAAGGGTGGTACATTAGATTGGCACATCAATGTTTTGTTTAAAATACATAAGTTTTATACATTTTATACATAAGAAGACCAATATTAAAAATACAGATAATCCAATGTTTATTAGTATAACTATTTATTTCTTTATAATAACAAATACACACACTTAGTTTATTTAAAAAAAATTAACAAAAAATCAACCCACTTCAAAAACACTATTCCAAAACAATAGATAACTGTGTTATTGTAGATGACTTAAATATCCGGATAGCATAAAAAAGATTCGGCCGAGTATCATTAATTTGCTCCTAAGAATTGAAGAGTTCCATTTCTTTGTCATGGATTCCGTAATCAGAACCTAACCAAACTAACTATATATATACTATATATATATATATATATATATACTATAACCTAACTATGTTTAAAGTATATCCTTTCCAATAAAAAAAGAATCGTCGAAATCGATTGGCGCGATATTGAGTTATTCGTAAATTTATCATCCACTTTGCTATACGTATGCATAGCAAATTTAAGACTTTTATAGTTTTGTCATGGATGCCATTGACAGATCTGAACCAAATTACAATGGGACCACACGGGAAGCACCAGCTTTCAAATAAAAAAAGAATTATCAAAATCGGTACACCCAGTCGAAAGTTTTGAGGTAACAAACACAAAAAAAAGGAACATACCGACGAATTGAGAACCTCCTCCTTTTTGGAGTCGGTTAAAAATTCGGGTAAATCGTAGAAGCATTTTGAAACTAGAAAATTTTTAAGAACTCTTTTAAATAGAGAAGGCTTCTCTTTATTTTTAATTTCGTTTGGGATGTGATTATAAATTTTTATTACCATGTGGTGAGGGCTCGATGACACTAGTGACATACTTGTCCCTTATTGTCATTAAAAAAAAAGTTAACAGAGTCTGGCTAATGAAAGCTGTCCCAGGAATTAAACACAAAATTTTGACATGGAATCCCAAATGCAACATCAACAACAATTTGACAATATCAAGATTGTTTAGTCTGATCATTTGGTTTTGATACTTTGTTTTTACCTAAAAACTTTTTTTTAATGAAAATAAGGGACGAGACGAGCAGGACGTCCAGCTTATGGTAATTGATACGACCTGCCCATTACAATGCAGTGCCGCTCAGGATTCTTGAAAACCCCCAAAAATTCTGAACGGCACTACAACTACGCTCGTCACCTTGAGACAGACTGAAACACAGTAATGCTTACACATTACTGCTTCACGGTAGCAATAGGCGCCGTTGTGATACCCATAATCTAGCCGGCATCCTGTGCAAAGTTTTGGTTCATAGTAATTCTATTCCACGTACACGTGACATAATAATCATGAGCATACGTTCATCATTCATCGTCTTCACACAAATCCTATCAATATGGTATTTATTTTTTTAATATTTATAATTTATATACTAAGAATATAATATACATTTTGATAAATATTTGTCCTCCAAAGCCGTCTAGACGGTTTGACTGGGGGATCGTACTGTCTCACTATATTATTTAATAACTATAGGTTATTATGTAACAAGAAATAAACATTTTAGCAACAAATACTTTCCAATAGATATTTTTTAACATAATATTTTTAAATTTAATTTTGTTAGGCCCGTTTCTAGTCCCAATAAATACCCATTACATCTCAGATTAAGGATTGGTCTCCGCTGCGCTCCAACTTGGTACTCGAGCCAGTTTGCTAATTATTGAAAGTTAAATACCGGGTTGCGTAAAAAATTGTAAAAATAATACTCCAAAAAAAAGAAAGACACTTTGATCACATATTATCAGTAAGTATTATGTATTTTATTAATTTTAATGTAAAATAACACGAAGCGACTGTTCAATATTTGAAAGATGCCATTGAGGGTCAAGATGCAACGCACACAAGCACCTAATAGTTGCTGTAATATAAAAAAGCTATTGTTCTTAGGTAGTGCGGTATCTAGTCGGAGACCAATCCTTAATCTAAGTTCCCATATTATTTTTAAACCGGATGTGACAGCGTATTTACTACACTCGACAGGATAAGAAATAGTGAGATAAGGAAATGTTGTGGTCTGAAACAAGATAGAGTGACAAAAATTGAGAAAGGTATGCTGAGATGGTTTGGACATGTCGAGAGAATGAATGAAGAACGATTGACGAAGAAAGTATATAAGGCCAGTGTGAATGAAAGTGTTGGAAGGAGTAGACCTAGGCGGACGTTTTGAGATCAAATCAGGGACGTCTTGAAAAAGGCCAAAAGGAATAATGAAAGTGGACGAAGCGAAACAAGTATGTAAGGATCGTAGCAAGTGAAAAGGAGTGGTCTCTGTCTACCCCTCCGGAAAAGATGCGTGATTATATGTATGTAGGTACATTGATGAACGACTTCCGAAGGGTCTGAAACTAGTCGGTACCAACACCTCTCATTCCACAGCTTTGTAGTACGTGGAATAAAGCTCCTTGAAAATCGCACTGCGGAGGACTGCCACAGATCCAGATGGTGGGGATGATATCCTAACTTGTGGCGTGTGTAATGTTTCCCTGTATCTGTTTGCTACAAATAAAGATACACTTTACTTGACCAATATACGGTTTGATATATTTGATCGATTTAGTAGTAAAATTAGCATATCTACTATTAACCGAATGAAATAGGAAGACGACATGAGGATAATAACAAATGCATTATAGACTCGTGCTGAACAGTGGGAGGCTCCTTTGTACAGGAAGCTGGCTACATTATGGGTACTACAACGGAGCCTTTTTCTGTCGTGAAGCAGCAATGTGTAAGCATTAATGTGTTTTGGTCTGAAGGGCACCGTAGCTAGTGAAATTACTGGGCAAATGAGACTTAACATCTTATGTCTCAAGGTGACGAGCGCAGTTGTAGTGCCGCTCAGAATTTTTGTGGTTTTTCAAGAATCCTGAGCGGCACTGCATTGTAATAGGCAGGGCGCATCGATTCCCATCAACTGAACGTCCTACTCGTCTCGTCCCTTATTTTCAAAAAAAAAATCTAGACAGGACAGAACTGATTCCTTTTTGAGGAGGCCTTTGTCAGAAGACAAGAGAAAGAATAAACTAACAACCATAATAATATTTATTAAAATGTACAATTTTGTTTAATAAAATTTCTTTTAAATAAAAAGAAAATTTAGTACACAAATAAAAGCTTTTATTATATTACAAGCGACTTCGTCCGCGTAAATAGGATTTAAAAAAAAATATAATATTGTTTTTTATTGAAGATTAACTCGTGTCTTATTCACTCCCTTTCCCAGCAAAGATTCATATAATAATGAATCTTATTTCGTGGAAGATTGCTATTGCAGATTATACCTACTATTGATAGTCGCCGTGACTTTCAGTTTATCACTTATACCGCGGAATCCATGGATTTTTCTGGGATGAAATGTGATATGTCCTTACCTGCCTCTATCGCTGTACCAAATTACATCAAAATCGCTGCAGTAGGTAGCTCCGGCGTAAAAGCGTAACAAACAAACTTACATTGACATTTATAATATTAGTAGGGATAAATTACTATTCCATCTACATCCCAAAGGATAGACACACGAGAGTACCCTAGTGTTATTTTATTTTTAATTTAATATGAGCAATTTTGTATGAACGTTGGACAACAAAATTAATTGATATTTCTACCTTACTTGTAACTATGTTAGAAATATCAGCATCAAGTAACACAACACAGCTATCACAATATCTTATAAAGGGAAACTTCTCAGCTAACCAGGAGAGTGTATAGTTTCCTGCCTGCCAGTATTATGTAAATAAAAGCTTTGATTTGTGTACTTAATTTGCTTTTAAATATGAAAATAAAATATTATTTTATATAAATATTGGTATATCGTGGTTAGTTTAGTCTTTCTCTTGTCTTCCGACAAAGGCCTCCTCAAAAAGGAATCAGTTCTGCCCTGTCTTGTTCAACACGAGTCTATAATGCATCTGTTATTCTCCTCATGTCGTCTTCCTATTTCATTGGTTTTTTTTTATTTTTATTTATATATAGTTATAAGATTTGTTTTATTTGAATAAACCATATAATAACTTTACATATATTGTAATTGAAATTTATTGTAAAACGATTAAAATGTAAATGTTGATTTAAAAGTATGGCAATGAGTTTCTTGCGACTTCTTCTCAAAAGCTCAACCCTTTATGAAGTGGCGGTAAATTCAATAATGAAAAATATTTTTTTTGACATTCATAAGTGTTATTTCCATGACCTGCATGCATAAAGTGATTTTGATTTGATGTCTATTGTAAATACCATAATTCTTTGATTTTGTAAATAAATTTATTTTAACTTATAAAAAATATTTGGATTTCTCAGTACAAAACGGGAGTTTCATTAAGAACAAAAATACATAATATACATATGTAATATATAAATACAGTCATAATAAAACTCCAAATAATATTTATACGATATTTTATTTTCACGACATAGAATTTAAATTTGCAATAAAAAGACTCTCAGATATGTCGACATAGCTACTTCTTCGTACAACCTGTAATCAAAAAATAAACTGCTAAATGAAAAAATAAAAGCGAACAGAATGAGAAAAGTTATGTTTCATAGCAAAAAACTATGTTATGTAAACAGATATCATATCTATTTAATTAATTCCACCAAAAAATTTAAACATAATATAAGAAATTGAATTAAAATAATATTTACATACTCAAATGCTTCAATTATGTGCGAAAAACACAAGTCACAAAAGATAATTTTTAGCTACATAGTACAAAGTGCCAAGCTAGGGGGAATGTTGAAGACCTTTATAACAAAAACGTAAAAAACATATTAGATAACTTGAAAAGATGTAATCATTAGGCACTTGGGTAAGTATTGGAATTTGTAATTTTTATCTTTATGTAACTTGGGACAAGCCCCATAATTTTGTAGGCAGTGGATATTTTTAATTATTGGTATGTTGTTTTCAAGTCGATAAATTTCCTCCTATAAACTCAAATTTAAAAGTTTCTCTCATACCATTCAGATAGAGAATCATGATTATCATTGATAACTAGCCTTTCCGTTCCGGGAAACTCTTTTTTTTTTATGAAAATTAAGGACGAGACGAGCAGCACGTTCAGCTGATGGTAATTGATACGCCCAGCCCATTACAATGCAGTGCCGCTCAGGATTCTTGAAAAACCCAAACATTCTGAGCGGCACTACAATTGCGCTCGCCACCTTGAGACGTCAGATGTTAAGTCTCATTTGGCCAGTAATTCCACTAGCTACGGCGCCTATCAGACCGAAACACAGTAATGTTTACACATTACCGTTGTGGTACCCATAATCTAGCCGGCATCCTGTGCAAAGGAGCCTCCCACTGGTTAACTCGGGCGCTCGCGCAGCATTCTGTCAATGCGTATTATTTTACGTGTATAAGTTTGATTTGAGTGAATGTATCTGAAAGCTAGTAAAACAAGCTATAAGACCATGCAAAATAAACCATCTTATAAACTAACGCCGCCGTACGGCGTTCTCAGTTTTCGTGTATCTGGAAAATCTAGTGCCCTGGGGCACTGCCGATATCGGAAGGCCAGTAGAGGTATTAAAAGAACTTTGTCAGCTTTTGAGATGTTACAAGCTTTTTTTTAAATGAACACATGTTATATGAACTGACAAAACCGCTGAAATAAATTTATTCCTTACTTTGACTAAGTTTGCAAAGGAATCGAAATGTCGATTCAATTCTTTCGCAGTCAAATTTCAAAAACCCTCGCATTGTATGCTGGACTTATATTAAACGAAAGTAGTACCTGGATATAATTTACTCGGATCCGGAAGAACTGCATGATGCACTAGGAGATGACGAGCACTGGCCCTCATCACAATATGGGTTGAAAATACCGCAGTTATGAGTTATGCTGATGTTGTTGGGAAGGCAAAACCTGACTGCTACGCATCCCACACATGTGGAAGCCGGCTAAAATAAATTTGCGTCAATAGAATATATTCGTACAATATTGATATATTGAAATATTTAACGAGTTAAAAATGCGGATAATGTCGAGTGTATTGGATAGAATTCAAGTGGATCACAGTCATTGAACGTTGAATTGATAGAATATTCTCGACAACCATTACCAGCTTAGCAAAAGTCACTAGGAAAAAAAGTGACTCACTTGATTTTCTGATCTTGTTTGAAATCATTGACAGATTGGCAGATTTATTTATTTCATAAAGTCTACAGCACATTACATCTCATATTAGATAGATAATAAAGTACAAAACATTGGCTAACAGTGATTTTATATTATACTAGCTGACCCGGCAAACGTTTTTTTGCCATATAAAGTATAATTCACGCGATAGTTTTATAAGTAAAAAAATATTGCCTATATTATAGCCTGTACATCATTTTGTTCTATTGTCAATAATTTTTGCAGCGCACGCAAAAATAGGTTTTCGATTTTACACCTTGTGTTACAAAATAGCAATTTTATTACGGATCCCTAATTTTGAAAAAAAAAACATAGCCTATAGCCTTCCTCGATAAATGGACTACCCAACACTGAAAGAATCATTCAAATCGGATCAGTAGTACCAGAGATTAGCGCGTTCAAACAAACAAACAAACAAACAAACACTGCAGCTTTATAATATTAGTATAGATAGGCAAAACATTAAAAAATAATTATAAATTCATAAAAACTCGACGTAAAACAAATATACCAAAGCGAGAAAGGAAAATCAATTCTACGCATCATATCAAGTTTTCTGTATGTATGTGTTTGTGTATGTATATGGATGTATGTAAAGCTCTCATAACTTTTTATTGGCTTTGGAATGACCGATTTCATCACGGTTGATGCCATTCGAAACGGCCTGACCAAACGTAGATTTTAAATACAATTGCAACCGGTACATTATAAAAAATCTCAAAAAAACTACGTTATATTTTTCTTATATGTGGTTTGTTTGGAATAATATTTAAACAAATTTACCGACCGATTCCAAAAACTCTTCAGCTCTTAACATCAAATCGATCGTCGTTCACCACCGAGCCGATTAACGACCGTCTTCAATAACCTATCTATCCTTAGTTTAACTAACGTTACGAGACGTAGACAAATCTATCCTTTTAAGCTTACTTACATTTCAATAACCTATTGACAGATAGCATTGGACTATAACTATATTGGACATAAGTATGGATAGATAAGATCTTATCATTAAACGGTGACAGCAATGTATCCGTAAGTTAAACTAAGGATAGATAGGTTATTGAAAATGGCCGTTAAATCGGTTGATAACGAATCGTGTGTTATCGTTGACGAAAGACAACCGAAAAAAGTTATTTTTCGGAATTGAAACTTAAAGATTCTTACGTACAATTTGAAGGGTTGAGGTACGGAATTAGCGGTAAGTTGCAGGAATGGCCTTTAGGATCAATAGTTTTCCTAATTTTCATTAATTTAATATAGCTGTATTTGGCCTTTTTGTTCGAAAGGGATAAACAGAAAGTTTACCTCGGCATTGAAGACACAACCAGCTATTTTGGGAAGCCATGGAATGGAAAGAGACATGCGAGTTTTATTTCCATTGTCCTCTTCAGCTTCTTGGGCAAATATAACGTTGAATAATATCTGTAAAATATTGAATGTTCATTTATTCATAATTACAATTTGGATTATAATGGCGGTTCTAGTAGTTCCTTTTGGTTTTTTCTTATGAAAATAAGGGATGAGACGAGCAGGACGTTCAGCTGATGGTAATTGATACGCCCTGCCCATTACAATGCAATGCCAGTCAGGATTCTTGAAAAACCAGTAAAATTCTGAGCAGCACAACAATTGCGCTCGACACCTTGAGACATGAGATGTTCTCATGTCTCAAGGTGACGAGATAAAATCGTAACTATCGGTGACTTTTATTTTGTCCCAATAAACTCATCGACGGTAACTCACCTTATCCGTACACGGTGTCTGTCAATGGGACGACGTATAGCTTACCAGCGATAGAAGTTTGAATGGGAATTGCAATTCACGCGTCCCAATATAAGGCGATAAGTATGACTTATCGGGTATATTAGGACAGCTTCCGATAACTAACAGCTAATTACTGACAGTAGTACGTAGTAATTTATCTCTATCTGTAGATAGTATATTCGGAACGGCCGTTAATCATTTCGATCACTATTAATAAAGAATAACAAAATATTTGTACGTACCATGTTCGTAATTCGATTACCCTAGCTAATGTTAATAATATAAGTTTATAATAATTAATAATATAAAAATAATAATATTGATCTAATACCAAAGAAGACAAAGAATCTTACCAAGATAGTAAATATACATAAAGAGATATTTTTGACAGCCATGTTGCAGTCGATACAATGATTAACTTGCCGATGCTGAAGTTGTAAGTTGTAATGAATTTATATGTGTTCTGATCGGATTGACTTTATATAGACACCTGTGATATTAAAATATAACTCATTTGCATTTGCAGATTAGTTTACTGCACAATACTACAATAGTATTGTTATATCACATACTAGTGATTAACAGTGGTACATGCATGATGTGGTATTTAATAAATTAACTGAATTAATCACAGCTGTGAACGGACTAGGTTAAGGTTAGGTGATCCTCTTAGCCCATCTCAACAATATGTTGTCGGATTTGAACACCTGGCTGCTGTTTGATTGATCTGTTTTAAACACTTTTTGAAGCACTTAAAAAAACAAAAATATAAAAACAAAACTACGTTTAAAAAACCGACCTCAAAAACTGAAAATTATCAAATAACTAATAATTTAATACACCTTTACCTTGAATATTAATTAAATGCTATTATTTAGATGTGCTACCTATTGATAAGTTTTGATTCGGAAGCAAATGGCGTCTATTCTGCATCTAACTAAAGAAAATTACGTAAATCGGATCATAAATCTCAGAGTAATCGGTGTACATACATAAAAAAATACCGATCGAATTGATAACCTCCTCCTTTTTGATGTCGGTTAAAAAAACAAAAAGGTACAGATAGATGATTTTGATCTTATTTCAAAATAATTTTAATCTAGGGTTAAAAACCGAGAAGAATAGAATCGACAACATTGGTATGAAAACGCAGCACTCGACGCTATAAGGTTTCTTACAAATTTTAAAATAAGTGTGCGTGTCAGCTCCGATGCACGACTGGAGTTTACTGCTCAAAACGATTGTCTTTGAACAAGTACTGAACAAAATCAAGTCCAATGGAGTCGGTTACAAACAGACATACAGCAGAAGCTAATAAAAGCGTATTAATTAAAAAATATGTCAGGAAATGCCCAAACACAACTCCTGTTAAAAGCGGAACTCAAATCAAGGAAGTTAGTTACATTTTGGCACATCCTAATAGGTATATTATACTACTTGCGTAAGCTATCACGCAGTTATACTGTGTATGCTGGCTACACACAAGTATATAATATATGTGTATATACACACACACAACTGAAAAGTAAAAGGCGCGCGAGAAATGATGCGCACAAAAAACGTTACTATCCCATTTGATGAGTATGTTTTACTCTCCATATTTTTCTCATACCGGGCGCCTTATATGAAAATGATTCTTAAGGAGTAAACTCCAAAACCACAGACTTTATGCTAGTGTGTGTGCGGTTACGGGGGATACCGGTAACACAAATACTTTTAACTCCGATTTTTAAACTCTGATAGATTGTTTCCTAATATAAATATCTCGGAGGCATATATTAGTAAATAGATAAATTGCATACAATACAGTGCAAAAACAAGACTAGACTTTTTTTTACTCGTCTGTATAAAAAACCAATGTCTTAAGATTCTGTGCATTGATTTTATTGAAAAAAATGGAAAATGTTATTTAAACGACATTTTCATATTTATCATGTATTCTTTTTTATTGCTTCTGCGTGATGTGGGCACAAACATACATACAAACCCAAAAACAGACAAAAATTCAAGTACAAATTTTTGCAACTTGCTTCATTCTCGTTTTCACTATTCGTGGATCTTATCGGTAATTGACACATTATATATTAAATAAAAATGATTCTCATAAGTATCCAACCCAACAGCATTTGTAAACACGTCGTCAAATGGACTATTAAATATTAAATTAGACCTAAGTACAACCAATTGAAGGAGCTTTTAAAAACTGCCAAGCGAGAACAAATTACAAAATTCCTTAAACCATTTCCAATGCCTAAAGATAATAATTAATCAATACGGTGAAAAACTTCAATTAAATAGATTTTTTATATATTTCTTTTTGAAGTACAACTTCTTACGGCGCGACTACAACGTAACTGTACGACAATGCAACGGAAGTCGGTTACGGCAAGATGGCGTCACGTTTCAGGCAAAGGGTTCGAGCCTATACAGCCATATTCGTTAATATTCAATAAGATCCTCATATTGATATGCGGTGATTAATAATCTTACCTTCAATTCTTATTTTCAATTATTTTATTTAATGGGTGAAAAATTTAAATAGAATATAAAATAAAAATAATAATCAGTTAAATGAAATGGCGGAATCCCAGGAAAATTTTACTCTTTCATCAATAAATAT
>CATIXQ010000011.1:3811597-3873597 GCA_949711755.1 Leptidea juvernica
ACTTTTTTTATGACAATAAGGGACGAGACGAGTAAGATGTTCAGCTGGTGGTAATTTACCCGCCCTGCCCATTACAAATTCAAATATTTAAATATGATGGATGTGACATCACTTATCGAAAGTCAAAAACTACCATCCATTCCAAAATGAATGCCTCAGACCTGAGAAGAACGGGCGCAACAAACTCAGAGGGCTTTTTTTTTCATCGAGAAAATATGTTTACAAAGTAATATTGTAAAAATAAACTTATTATTTAATAGCCTGAGGGCAGTCACTCCATTCCCAATCTGTGGTATCATTAAGAAAGTCATTTATGTTATAGTAACCTTTACCACACAAACGTTTTTTAACAATTCCTTTGAATAACGTAATACTTTGTTTTGAACATTTTCTGAGATCTTGTTGTAAAAGCATATACATCGCCCCACAAAAGACTTACTGACTCAACTTAGCCGAGTAGTAGGCATTATAAGTTTATATCTGTTCCTGGTGTTAACATAATGGTTATGACAGCAAATTCACTCATGTGCCTATGAACATACAGTGTAGTGCCGCTCAGGATTCTTCAAAAATCCAATAATTCTGAACTTGTTGTTAAGTCTCGTTTGCCCAGTCATTTCACTAGTTACGGCGCCTTCTGACCGACACACAATAATGCTTACACATTACTGCTTCACGGCAGAAATAGGCGCCGTTGTGTTACCCATAATCTAGCCGGCATCCTGTGGAAAGGAGACTCCCACTGGTAGGCTGGTAACTTGTATATCAGTCATTTTTCTCAGCATGTTAATTTACGATAAAACGAAACAATCATTGTTTGTCCGATAGCAAGATACGTTACGCTATTGTTTTGATATTAATTGTTAATAGAGCATGTTGTATATAAGATTTCATAATGACCTGAATGCGTGATGCTCTAACCAATGTTGATACGTGGGCCATACTGAAACATTTTGCACTGGCCATTTGTAATACATTTATTTAAAAAAACAATTACAGTATTTGAGATTGGAACACTAAAATGAAAGGTTACAGTTTTAGTTTATGTGATTGTCATTTGTTTTTACATTGTGGCGTCGTCTTGAAGTGGCACTGTAAATACGTCGAAAAAATAGTGGTGAACTGTTAGACTCTATTTTCAGCAACGCAGGCTCACTAAAATAAAGTGAGTAGCGTAAACGCAAGTGTAAGACGTAGTCATGGACACTAAACTGGCCTGTATAAATGATATCTAAGACTACACACACTTAGATAATTTATCCGTATAGATAGTCTCTTGCTGTTAGACAACCGATAAAAACAGGCCAGGAATATTAGTTTAGTGTGCGTGACAAGCTACGTCTTACACTCGCGATTTGTATGCCACTTTTTGTTAGTGTGCGTGAATTTCTCAAAATAGAGGCTATTTCTAAAGTCAATATTTTTCGACGTTTTCACAGCTGTCATAGTCTATCTAGACTTATAAATGATTTAAACCTCAACATATCTATAATGAGATAGCTATCTTAAGTCTATTTGTCAATAAGACATAAATAACTTTAAATTTTTACAGATATCATTCAACTTCGTATTTGCTGAGGAAGCAGAACATAACATCAGCGAACACAAAAAGTTCAGTTTTTTCAGCTCCTTTGGCATCTTTTTGAACCGTAACAGTTGTAACTACACTAGTGAGGTAAATACTATTTTTTTGAACTCAAAGATACCTAACAATATTATAGATAAATCCCCAGGTGTTAAGCTGTTCAAAAGAACGTTTCTTCGACATATAACCTGACTGATTAGCTACTCTGCGGTGTGTAACGACATGGAAACCTTCAAAATCCTGTAACGTCCTGTGAATCTTCTGGTGTTGCAGGAGAATGTGGGCACCGGCAACTACTTAACGCCACGTGACTCTTTGTACTCCTAGAGCATAGCAATCGTTTAAATATGGTAAATGTTTATCAAAGTGAAATTTCTAATACGTTCACGGACTAGTAAACAAATAAGGACTCCATGTCACCTTACATAACAGTGTAGCACCAAAACAAGCCGATTAACGTGTAAATACATAGTCCCCACGCACACACACTACTACAGGCCGATAGGCGGCCATTATGAGAATTGTCATCGTCTGTGGCAGATCAGTTTGCGTCTCAATACAATATTTTAAAAATGCCGTCGTGCGTTGTGAAAAAGTATAAAAACGATATAAGTATTTATGGCCATATATGATTATTTAAGGGAAAAAAAAATTGTGTAACTAGTATCCCCCGTAACCGCACATACACTAGCATAACGGTGCTTCACTTGCTAATTGTACCAAGGCGCGGAGTCCTTCTTTTTTTACTCGGCCTACATTTTAATTAAACTTTCTGTGTGTCTTCAGGTGGATTCGAGAATGGTTTAGATTCACAATTGAACTACCTCCTAAACGGCTGGACCGATTTTGGTGATGTTTTTGTGTGTTACAGTGAATTTGAGATTGGTTTAGATTCTCAATTCCGTCCATATAATATAATTCTCCTGCTCATGTGTAGTGTTAGTGAACTCCTCCTAACGGCTGGACCGATCTTTCAAATTTAAGACGTGTGTACAGGACAACGTCTGTGGGGTCCACTATTTGATTTATATATTGTGTAATCGCATAACTATTCTATTGTTTACTAATCTTAACGTTTTGTTGTCATGTCTCTATATTTGTTATTATTATATTTATTTGACGTTTTTTTGAAGTGAAAACTTCTTTAGCATCGTTGTGATTTGAAACTCTAAGAAACGAAAAAGCGACAGTGTTTTGCTACCAGGCGATCATAGTTGAAGAAGAGATTGTCTTAAGAAAGCCGCGAGTATACCTTAATATATTCTGACGCCATGCGCAAGACGTATTACTACATAGACACCAGGAGAACATATATATATATATATATATATATATTAGTGGTGATAGTAATGTCTTTCATAGCGGTTGAAATCATGTGTCATCCTAGCAACACGTATCAGGACTTCATACACAGTTTAGAGGTTCATGCACAATATCTTTTATATTTTGTATAATTCACACTATAGTTTTATAAATTATAGCCGATTTGTTATTCTGGTGTGTAAGCTATATTATTGTAAAGTTTCATCAAAATCTATTCAGTATATTTTGCGTTAAAGAAGTTCAAACATACATCCAGACATACAAACTTTCACATTTATAATATTAGTAGGACTATATTATTATTTCAGCCGGGATTGTCATGCAACGGATGCAGAGCAGTAAGACTTTGCCTCCCCAACAACACTGGCATTACTATTGAGTGTACTATGTCCCATCCTTATTGTGACAGCGGCCTTTGTTTGACATCTCCCACTGCCTCTTGCAGCAACTCTACAGGATCAGAATAAATTATATTCAGGTAAAATATATTATATTTCATTTATTTTATATAATAAAATGGAAAATTCAAGGTAATAAATAATTTCATACCTCTGACGTGAAAACTGTTTTAAGACTAGTAACTACTTTGTTTGTATTGAAGAAGACGAGACGAGAAAGAAATTTCACGCGCGGCTATAGCTCCGTAGACGACGGGTGCGATCAGTTAGGGCAAATTTTACGAGATTAATTAATACACAATTGTGTGCCACATATAATTCCTTTATGGATAAAGAAGAATGTATAAATGAAATGAAATGAAATGAAATTTATTTGCAGGAAACATTGTACTTAAGCTGTTAACAATATAATGGATAATCCAATATGTTTCGTCAATTGACATGCAAAATATGTTACAAAATTGTCTAAACACTAATCGTACTGTTATATTGAAACATGTCGGATTTCACAATGATATCAATAATATTTATAAAATGAAATTTTAATATTTATATAATATTATAATATGAGACGTAAATTACTTAATAATTCATTTAGTACCTATGTATAATATTAACAAATTCAATGTCATAAAAGTATATTAATTTACATATATTATTATCAAATAGACTAATTCATTTTGTATTGAAAAATTCATTTAAACTATAGAAGCACTTATTTGTTAACCACTGATGCAGTCTTCTTTTAAAAACTTTGAACGGTAAATCTTTCAATTCATTGGGCAATTTATTATATATTTTCACAGACATGCTGAAACAATTTCTACTAAAAGATGCAGTTCTACAGAAGGGCATTATGAGTTTATTTGGATACCTAGTGTTTAAAACCTTCTGGCATTTTTTTGTATAGAAATCACACATATGTTTTTGAACAAATAGGCTTATTTCATAAATGTATAGGCATGGCAGCGATAGAATTTTCAATTTTTTAAATAGCGGTCGACAAGAATCTAGGGGGCCGGCTCCACAAACCGCCCTGATACACTTCTTCTGTCCAATAAATAAATGCCCTATGCTCACCGAGTTGCCCCATATGACCAATCCATATCTTAAAGCTGAAACCACGAATGCATGATATGCCATTAGCGCTGTTTTTTCACCTATTGTTTTTGATACGCGTTTGAGGACAAATACATGTTGGTTAATTTTTTTGCTAATTTTGTCAACATGTGACTTGAAGGACAAGTTGCTGTCTAAAGAAATACCAAGAAAATTGACAAGTTGTGCTTCTTTAATATTCTCATTATGATAATTAACATTAATATCTTTTCCTTTCCCATTCTTATTATAATACTGCATATACATTGTTTTTTTTATATTTACAGTCAGGTTATTTTCAGTAAGCCATTCAATTGTGTCCTTTATTGTTTTATTAATTTCTATATCATATGTCAATTCATTGTTACATTTAATTACAATAGAGATGTCATCAGCAAAAAGAGTACAGTTATTAGTAGTAATGCTAGGTAAGTCGTTTATGTAGATTATGAATAGAAGTGGACCCAATATACTTCCTTGTGGTACACCTTTTGTTTTAAGTCTAAGTTCTGATCGATAAGGTATTACTTCTTGTTTATTATTTAATTTAGCAATTTCAACGTATTGAGTACGGTTTGAAAGATAACTTTTAAGCCAGTCATTTGCTAGACCTCGAATACCATATTGAGCGCATTTATCTAATAGTTTTTCATGACAAACATTGTCAAAAGCTTTGCTCATATCAAAAAATACTGATGTTACTGGAATTTTTGTGTCCATGCATTCCGATATTTCTTTTATTAGCGAAAAACACGCTAAAGTTGTTGATTTTCCTTTTTGGAAACCATTTTGTTCCTCCAAAATGATATTATGTTTAGTTAAAAAAGATGTTAATCGCTTGTGCAGTATCTTTTCAAAAATTTTTGAGATAACAGGAATGAGTGTGATTGGTCGATAGTTGTTAATATCCTTTTTATCACCCGCTTTGAGTAAAGGTGTTACTTTTGCCTTTTTTAAATTTGATGGGAAAGTACCTTCTTCAAAAGATAGATTTATTAAGTAGGCTAGGACTGGAGCTAGTTCCTTTGCACATTCCTTTATTACCTTTGTTGTTATTTCATCGCAGCCCGTGGAATTTGAATTATTAAGTGACTTAATAACGGTTATTATCTCCATTTCATCAGTTGGCATTAAGAAAATATTTGAATTGTTATGTTTTAATTTATATGTAGGTTTTTTATTTTTTACATTTTGACTTTGACTTTGTGTGACTGTATTTATAAAATAATTATTAAAAATAGTAGCAATCTGAGTTGGATTATTTATAATTTTATTTTCATATTTAATTTCATCGATACTTCCTAGATTAGAGTTAGTTTTATTTTTAATCACATTCCACGACGCTTTGCATTTATTTTTCGAGTAAAGTATATATTTGTTGTTACTACTTCTCTGAGCTAGGTCTATACACTTGTTGAGAATCTTTGAATAATTATTAAATTTGTTTTTGTTGGCAGGTATTTTATTCTTATAATATTGATACCTTAATTTTCTTTTTGTTGCACATGATTTTTTTATACCTCTGGACAACCATTTTATTTTTGAATTTGAAACATTAATTTTATACTTAAGAAGAGGAAAACATAATTTATAAAATATGATTAATGTATTGTAAAATTCATCAAATCGTTATTAACTTCGTCTTTATCAAGTTTTCACTTCGATGATGGAATTTTTAACCGGGCACATGAAATATGGTTGATTTGATAAGATATTTTAATAATTGAATCACGTTAAATTATGTTAACGTAATGGTCTTCAATGAAATATGTTTATAAATGACAAAAATTTTGTAACATTAGCTACTAATAGTGGTAAACAGTTGATCTTAGTTAGCAACTAAATGCGAGGTTTACCAGTGGGAGACTCGTTTGCACAGGATGCCGGCTAGATTATGGGTACCTCAACGGCGCCTATTTCTGCTGTGAAGCAGTAATGTGTTTATTACATTGCATTACTGTGTTTCGGTTTGATGGGCGCCGTAGCTAGTGAAATTACTGGATAAATGAGACTTAACATCTTATGTCTCAAGGTGTCGAGCGCAATTTCGCGCGAGTCTCAGAATTCTCGGGTATTTCAAGAATCCTGAGCGGCATTGCATTGTAATGGGCAGGGTGTATCAGCTACCATCAGCTGAACGTCCTGCTCGTCTCGTTCCTTATTTTCATAAAAAACAGAACAAACTGTCTAAAATGACATTAAATTCGGTGAATAAAAAGCTAAGGTTGCAATTCGAAAATAATAGCTCGGGACTTGGGGTATATCTCGATTCGGTTAGGTTGGGGAGAAGGAATACACTTCATGTTTTTTTACATATGAGTACTCGCTAAGCTGAGCTTCTATTACGCCTTTCAAGGAAGCACTCTTGGAATAAAATATGTATCTGATGTAGAATCTACTAATAAAAAAAGAGCGGAACAAAAGAATGCTGGGAGAGTTTCTTGCGCCGTTTCTTCTCTGTCAGAGCGCCATTTGTTTCCGAAGCGGTAGTAGTATCTAGTATATTAGAAATCATCAAAAAAATTTCAAAAAGGAATCAATTTTGAAAAAATAAATGCCTTTTATGCCTTTCCTAATGAGAGCCCCAAAATAACATAAATAGAAATTTGTATTGCCCATTCTGAATGAACCGTAACTCAAATGGTTTTTTTCTGTGCCCGCTTACAATATTTGTATTTATCAGATACCCTTAACACCTGTCAATGGTTTCGATCCTTTCTATTGAATAGAGAGCAAAGGGTAGTTACTGAGGGAATGGACGGACAGAAAAGGTACTCAACTGCTATGCCAGTACAGGTGTTCCCCAAGGCTCCTTATTGAGCCCAAACCTATTCTCCATATTTACCTCTGACTTACCTTCACAGATTCATCACTGCAAACACCATCTCTATGCAGACGATACACAATTATACTACTCATTCCTTGCTTAGGACGTAAACGAAGCAATTATTAAAATAAATAGTGATCTCAATAACATTTATACCTGGTCAAAAAACAACTGCCTCAAGATAAATCCCTCTAAAACACAAATGATCATCATCGGAAATAAACATAAAAAAGAAAGTGTGCTGAACTGTCAGAGCAAAATTAAAATAAACAACACTGATATAGCAATAGTCGAGAATGCGCGCAATCTTGGACTTATCTTGGACACTGAGCAAAAGTATGTGCAACATATAAATAATAAAATAAAGACTTAAATACTTAAATAAATTCTTTAAGTTAAAAACTTTATACAAAATAAGGCCTTATATTAATCAGAAACTTCGTCATCGGTTAACTGAAGCTATCGTGTTATCCCACTTTAATTACTGCAGCAGTACTTATGGTCCAAGACTAAACCAAAATATGGAATCAGCTATACAACGGGTGCAAAATGCTTGTATACGTTTTTCTTATAATATTCCCAGACGTGAATTCATAACCCCATATTTAAATAAGAAAAATATACTTAATATGAAAGCTAGAAGAGAACTACAATACGCATGCTCAATTAAAAAAATAATTTATAGTAAAACGATAGAATATCTGTTCGAAAAACTGAATTGGATGAATGATACACGCAGTTCTACAAAATATTTACTCAAAGTACCTAGACACAGAACTTCACACTTTAGAGGTTGTTTTAGATTTCTATCAGCAAGTATATGGAATGATCTGCCTCCCCCCCTCCGAGGGAAAATGAGCGCATATACATTTAAACTCAAGTTTAAAACTGCCTTACTAAAACGGCAACTTGCTGGTGAAAATCTAAAACACTCTTGCTTAAAAGACTTAAAACTAAAACACTTTTTTTGAATCTCCATATTATACACCACACACACACACACATACACACATAAACAAACAAGACTATAGCAAAGAGTAGGGATAGATACATATGACTATAGTGTGATATATTCTGAATATGTTGTATAAATATGTTAGATATAGTAAGAATAAATAGTATGATAGATTTTAAAACATAATTATATAAAACTAAGTATATGTATAATTACAACATTTGAAAGTTTATTTTAAATTTTCTTCATGATTTATATCTGGTGGACGTGGACTCTAATAGTTCCCTAATAACACCTCAGGGAGGGGGGAGTAATGTACGCCGAGCAGCAGAAGCTGAGCCGCTACCTTTTGTTTTCATTTTAATTTGTAATCTGTAGCATGTAAGTTATTCTGTATTTTTTTTCTTTGAAAACAATAAATGTGATTTTATTTTTATTTATTTATTTTATTATACCCTTTAGTTTTAATTATTATTCGATCATTTAAGTACTGAACTAATTTGTTTGGTTGCAGGTTGTACGAGTGTGTTGACTACCCTGGCAGTAATAAAGGCTTGTTATTTTATGTATTTAATAATTGAAACCATAGCGTGAAAGTAGAATATTTCAAAAATACGATTTAGGGTTTTATTTAAAAACCATCCATCCATACATTCACGCCTTGTTCCCGTCGAGGTAGGCAGAGACAATAGAATGCCATTTGCTTCTATTCTTACAAACCTCACGCGCTTCTTCTACATTCATTACTCTTTTCATACATGCTCGCCGGTTGCGGGTGCTTCGGGTGATTACTTAAAAACCTTTTAGAAATAAAACAAATAAATTATATTGACATTTATTTACATTAATAATGATATAACATTATAAATATTACCTTAAAGAATAAATACTCAATGAAGTTGAGTAGCTCAAAACATGTTCAAATATATTTTAAATAGGAGATTATTATTGTCGCAAGATTCAACTGGAAATTTTGATTAAAACTTTAATGTTTTATAATTAATTGTTAATACATTATATAAATTTATTTGTCAAACACAGCTATAAGATCAATAAAGAGACATAGACAGGAAAATACGGAAAGACGACATTGTAAAAAAAACATATATAAATATTGATTTGAATTCATACAAACAATAATATATTATGTTTCCTTAAGTGCTACTAAAAATAATTAATAAAATATCATTTATAACTATAACGTTAAAGATGTAATAAAATTCTGCTGAAGAAAATTCACATTTTTTTTTAAATATTCTATCTAAATTATGTTCTATTTGCGATTGACAACAATATTATAAATCTTATCTACAATTATATAACTTACATAAAGATATGAGTCGCCAAAGTCGTTTTTTGAAGACCCGATCGTCCCTGCTAGCTTATTCCGCTAGTAAATTATTCAAAGTCACAACGATAATGAAAATATTTCTATGTATATATAATAAGTTTATTATTATTGTCCAATTTCGACATCCATGATCCCCATATCATAAGATACATAATGAATCTTATTCATCAATTTTATTTTTGATCCGTTGATGTGATTTATGTTCGGAGAGAGGACAAGTTGCACATATAATCCATAGAGTAAAACCATAAAGCTTCTAAATTCTGTGCAGTTTGACTCCCTATCGAACACGTAGTTTAGCATCACCCAGCGGACATCGGCACAGCTATTGATTTTTACGACGACTTGGAAGACTATTGTTATAGGACTTCCGAAGCAAAACTTTATCAACCGCAGGTAGAATTAAATACCTTTTGCCTGATGTATGGTAAGGTACTTTCAGGGATCTGAAGTAATAATACTTTGGGGCAGCATTGTCCTGTTGCCAGGGATGCTTATTGAGGAGATCGGTCAGCCTGGACGAAGTAGATCCGGATAGTGAGTTGGGAATATCGTTGGGCAAGTCGTTTAGCGTTCTGTGGAGGTACCGGCCTGTTGGGTGCGAGTGAGAAGATACTGACGGCGTCTGTAGGTCGGCGTTGTTTGTATCGATGAATGAGCTAGCTTCGGTATCAGTGATATGTCCCCTGAAATAAAAAAAGTGTGTGTGTATACCACGGACTACTAAAAAAAGAAGGACTCCGCGTCGTGCTATTAGCAAGTGAAGCACCTGTATGTAAGTGTGTGTGCGGTTACGGGGTATACCAGTTACAGAATTTTTTAAGTAATCATATGTCCACAAATACTTTTATAGTATTGTTATCACAACGCACGACGGCATTTCTAAAATGTTTTATTGCGACGCAAACTGATATGTCACAGACGATGGCAATCCTCATAATGGCGGCCGATCGGCTTGCTTAAGTGTAAGTGTGTGCGTGGGGCTATGTATTTTTCGGTTTTTGTTTTGGTGCCTCATTGTTATTTAAGGTGACACGGAGTCCTTCTTTTTTTTCTCGTCCGTGGTGTGTACTTATGTAAGCACGCAAGAAGTTATACTTCTTTGGCGTAACAAAATAATCCTTAAAATTATTTATTCGTCGTGCTATTCTACGTTTGTAGAAAGAACAATAATGTAATAATCGTGAAATAAATTATTGAATTTTAACGAATACGGCTATATTTGCTTGAACCCTTTGCGTGTCCAAATAATGGACGAAGAAACCAAAAAATTAATTAATGTGTTAAACGTCAGAAAACTTTTATTTTTAAATGTCGTTGTGCGCGCGCAACGTAGATAAAAGTCAAAGAAGTTTATCTTCATCAAAAAGGTGGAAACGTTATTACGTTTTGCTTTTATGTGAATGTAATTTTGCAATTATAAACCTATTTAGGTATGCTTTAAATATTATTTTATTGTATTTTGGTTTGCTTTGGTCTTGTTACCAATGCTCTAAATAAATAAAACAAACGATCAATGTTATTTGTCAGAAATGTGTCAAATGTCAATAATTGTTAATTGTCAATGCTTAAAGACATATTTTAATAACCATTTAATTTTGTGTTACAGTGATGCGCGCCCATCTTAAAATTTCGCTCTCATCATTTTTTCATAACGCACCTAAAGAAGTATAACTCCAAAAAGGTTTAATGTCCTGTAGTATTCATTAACATTTCGTTCTTGAATAATTTTAAATAAATGTTAGCAAAGTTTTCTCGCGTTCAACTTACCCAATCCCGAAATTCTTGTCAGAGGAATGCTTCCTGAAAATAAATAATTGTATGTTAAAAAGATTTGTACTGACTTCTCGAATATCTTTCTAAGTTAAATCCATTCTATCTGTGCTGCAAATATTCAATCACATGCCACATCGATTCTAAGACAAACTTACAAAATTTCTAACATTAAGCGTGTGTTCTACATAGCAGCTTGCTTGTGTCTTATATCCTAATATTTGATTTATTCTAAGTAAGAAACTTTGTGCTTTGAAGACTTGGTAAATATTATGTTGAGTAAAGTAGCTGAAACTACTTCAAAGGCACAGTTAGAAGCAATATCTAAATTTCAACATTGACTACTCCTTTCCAACACGTACTAAACATCGAATACTATTTCACTTGAACTTTGAACCTTTCAACATCTTCAGCTGATAAGAGAAACCTAGCTCTCCCGGACCTACTGTACCGTCCTCCTGAATACCTCAAGGACGGTAACCAACCTAATCGAGCTAGTGAGCCAATATGACGCTTTGAAAAATTTTCAACGATATTATCTTCATCTGTAACATGAATGCAATAAGTGAAGTAAATATTTACAAAATATATATCAAAATATATTAAGCATACCCACCGACAGATCGTTTATCGTCATATTGAGTATCGTAATCCTCAGGCAATGCTATATCGTTACGGTCGACAACATCAGGAATCGAAAATATGGACCGCTTATTTCTCTGATTTCCATTACCATCTATAAAAACTGGTCGATATAGTCCATGGACCGGCATACCAACTATACCTCTTTTGTAATTAAAATTTTCATCTTGGTCGAATCTATGAAGATATTCAGATGTTGGTAGTGTAAATTCAGCATCGCCTCTCTTTGCCAACTGTTGCAATGGAGGAAACATATCAGGATTAATAGATTGCTGATAGTCGTATAGCTCATTTATATCATAAGGGCCATCAATTTGTGATAGAGGAGGAATAGAATTTTGGTAGAATGGAAGATAATATTCATCACCAATGACTCCATTTCTTTTGTGAGTCAAGCCATTTCGTGCAAGTGACGCAAGGCTTCGCTTATCATTTGATTGATACTGTCCTCTTCCAAAACGATAGCCATCACGAGCCAAAGCTTGGACATTTCTCTTTATCGCTGCATAGCTGCGAAAACGAGCTATTGAAGCTATGTTTCTCTTTTCTTGTGCTTGATCGTCTTGTTCTTCTTGTTTATCAGCATCTTCGTTTGGAGCTGTGAATGTTGGAAGCATTCCATTTTTAGCAAGAGTCGAAATACTTCTTTTATAATTTTCTCCCCTCAAGCTCTTGAGATAACCATTTTTTGCAAGTGCTGCTAAGTTCCGTCGTGGAAAAGTTGGCCATGAATCCGATGAACCCTCTGTTGGCAATGCCGAAACCTAAAAATAGAGACATGAAAAATAGGTGCTTATGGACTACCAGCACTAATTAAACATTTAAATTAAAATCATTATTCTTACCTCTGTAAAATAAGATAAAATAGATATAATGGCTATAAAGGTCAATAAAATACATTTCCGAGACTTGTCCATATTATTTCGATTTCCAAGATGCATCTACAAAAATAACATGATTAGTCAGGTCAAACATTATTGGGTCATCGTATGACCGCCTTGAAATCAGATCACAGTTCAATTTTCATGAGAAAATCTGTTAGCTTCAGTCCGCCGTCCCTGCCGCCGCTGCCATGATACTCTACCTTTTTTTCCTCCAACTTGACTCTAAAGACCGGAAAGACACCACCGACCTTTCCGCAGCGTCAGGGCTTTATGCCTACTTTATAAGTACCTACAGTTCTTTCTTTTAATTAATTAGGCGTTATTTTACTGAAATCCATAATTATCGAAATGTTATGTGTTATCCTGAGTGGTTATTTCGCAAAAACTTGTTTTTAACCACGCCGACTTATTATTCCTCTACACTGCGGTTTTCAAGAAACTTTCTTCCACATACAGCCAAACTAATGAATTCCTTGCGCGGTGTTTCTAGGCCAATACAAAGCGTCTCATTATAGCTACTCAAAACCTAAGCGCGGGCAGCTATTTCGGTCAACAGATCAGGTAGCTAGCTACCCAACGCGGAAATGCCGCCAATAGTCTTGTGAACTTGGTCGTAGTAATATGTTTTAGTTTTTACTATATGTTAATCATGGACGTGACGTCACTCGAACGGTTGGCTCAGTGGAAGATTGCACAGCACGCGGGAGGTCGCGGGTTCGAGTCCCGCATCGTTCATAAATTTTGTTTTCAAATTCAATTTGTGTAAATAATCCCAGAAGTGAGGGTTATCACTTAAAAAAATAACATATTGTTTATTTTAATCATATTAATATGTATTGTTAGTATACATAATATGGACATTGTTATGTTGTAAATTAAAAGAATAATATTATTGTTATAAAAGAAAATAATAATTGTAGTACCCCACATAATTGTAGTAACTTCAGAAATGACAATAATAACTTTTGAAAAATGGTTGCGTAACTGAAGTGGCAGTGGGTACGTAGCTCGACGAACAGATGGCCGTTGATGCTGTAAAGTCCTCGAATGGCGACCACGTATCGGAAGACGTAGTGTTGGTAGGCCACCACAAGATGGACCGACGATCTAGTCAAGATCGCCGGAATACGTTGGATGAGGGCAGCGCAGGATCGATCGTCATGGCTTTGTGCAGCAGTGGACGTCTTCCAGTAGGAATGATGATGATGATGACGAATATAATATAAAACGATAAAACATTAAAGAACTCTGTCTTTATCATCTTTTTTATTTATTGATTCACTACTAAATATCACAATATTACAGGGCTTTCGATTTTGCATGATATGAAGAACCATATTAATAGACTGTCAATATCTTTCTGCGACGCGGATTGTTTACGAGCGAGACAGATCCAATTTACAGTCCCACTTGCCAATGATAACACACCTGACTGAAAATGATAGATGATAGCCTTCAGAGGTAAATTGAATTTAGATTCTTGTGAAGGTAAAGCAAAAAAAATCAATAGCATTTGATGTAAGTAAGTATATGTAGTTCTGAAGATACCTAATTGTCTATCTAATTCTAGTAGGCTTCATAAGATACATAACAGATTTAAGGATAAATGTGTTCAGGCATTATATATAAAGTCCCAGCCACTGTTTAGGCAGTATATATAAATAAATTTAAATGTTTTATTAAAAAATAGCTCTGTCGTAAGTCCTGTCGTACTCCACAGCTGAATATCTAAGTGATCTGACAGCCTGGGACTAGATTATTTTATAGCAATAGCAATCACAGTACAATATTGTATATTTCATTAAAAAGAGCGCAAATAAAGAATGCTGGGAGAGTTTCTTTCGCCGCTTCTTCTCTCTCAAAGCGCCATTTGTTTCCGAAGCGGTAGTAGTGTCTAGTATATTAGAAATGACATCAAAAAGAATTCTTAAGGAAATACCTACAAATTAATTTTAAATTATTTTATAATAAAAGTTCCAAAAAACGATAAGCAAAAAAATTTAAAGAGATTATTTATATTCTTAGGGGTTGAATTTCTATCGATAAATTATACTCTATAATATACTTATTAAAACATAATATCGTTTGTTATTATTTTAGTATGTAGAATTTGTCCTATAGTGTTTAAAGTCCACCGGTGTTTTATAATTCAAAACTTCAGTAAACTTTATGGGAATTCACTGGAAATTCGCTATTATGACGACATAAAAGTTATAATAATATTCTTATAAATTTTAGGCTTGCTAAGAGCGTTTGTAATATAAATACTTAAAAAGATAATAATAATAATAATGTAATACATTACAATACATACATAATTGTATTAAATTTAATTGTGAGTTAACTTTTAACGTATTACATAATATTGTGACTTAATTTGTTTTTTAAAACATATTTTATTTCTTTTTAATTTGTCAGTAAATATTTGCAATTTTTTATATGCTAATACATTCTCGAGAAACAGACTTAATTCCAGATCGAATGAGCTATATTGCTGATATTTTAGAACTTTTATTAAGAACTCACAGTATTTTGAACTTCATACATTACACATTTATTCAAACAAAACAAATCTTATATATTATATTTACAATACTATGACTACATAAAATTAAAACTATCATTACGTGGAAGCGTACCAAGAATACTGGCAGCATTACCGCGTTGGATAGCTAGGCTAATCCGTTGACCGAGATAGCTGCCAGCGCTTGGGTTTCCAGTAGTAGTTTACCAGTGGGAGGCTCCTTTGCACAGGATGCCGGCTAGATTATGGATACCACAACGGCGCCTATTTATGCCGTGAAGCAGTAATGAGTAAGCATTACTGTGTTTCGGTCTGAAGGGCGCCGTAGATAGTGAAATTACAGGGCAAATGAGACAGATGATCTTGTTTCAAGGTGACGAGCGCACTTGTAGTGCCGCTCAGAATTTTTGGGTTTATCGAGAATTCTAAGCGGCACTGCATTGTAATGGGCAGGGCATATCAATTACCATCAGGTGAACGTCCTGCTCGTCTCGTCCCTTATTATTTTGAGCATTCTCCGCGTCTCTGGGCCCCACGGGCCAAGTGTCTCGACACCAAACGGCACAAAGATGTATGACTCACTGAGACCAACACATTTGCGACGCTTGCTGTCTTCATTAATTAATACGTACTGTCTGCGCCCTTAGTATATGAGAAATTTTTATTCTTATTTGAAATTTTTTTTCATCAAACCCATACGTGTGGGGTTTCTGATATATTTTTTTTAACTGAATAGTTAAAAAATATAGAATGTACCTTCATAACCATGGAAACTTCCACCGAAAATTGGTTTCAACTAGATCTAGTTTTTTTTAATACGTCATAAATCGTTACAACGAACTACAAGAACTTTTATATTATGTTACTTGCTGCTACGGAACCCTTCAAGGAGTCCGACTCGCACTTGGCTGCTTTTTAAATAAAATTGCGTCACAATAACTTTTATTTATTAAAGTTATTGTGACGCAAGTAGGCGCTCAATTCCAAAGCTTTGGTTTCGTTAAGAAAGTCATTTATGTTATAAATTTTTATCACAAACACGAAAAGACTCTTAAGATGCGAAGTATTTGAGTCGTCAAAGTAAAATATTATAACGTCCTATTTTCATGAGAATATCAAATGTTGTGCTTGCTATTCTCCGTCTCTCGATTTAGTCAGTCAAATGCAGTTTTCAAATACTCCAAGCAAAAAACTTTACAACGGTGTGATAATTTTAGTGAAATAATGAGAGATCAAGTGACAAATTGATGATGAATAGGAAAGTTTATCAAGAAAGATGAAGAAGGTGATGAGATCTTATCTTTGATAAGTATAAGCGATCGTACAGCTGGGGACTAGATAGCAACAGCAATGACAGAATACAATATTGTATAGTTAAGTTGTGGGATAGTTTAATTGGTCTATTTCTTCTCTCTCAGCACGCCGTTTGTTTCCAAAGCGGTGTAAAATAAAGTATTCGAAAGGAATCAATTTTGAGAAAATAGATCATGCCTTTGCCATAGTTCAAAACCTTCGAAAAAAGAATGGATGCTTTCTAACTTTTGTTAACAAGTCGGTGTTATGTCTGGCAACCATCGCCAATGATAAAGATATTGATGTGGATGATAATCATAGCTTAGATGTAGTTTCGTAAAAACATTAATGTGTAATCAATTATAAGATACAAGTACTTACGCCACCAGATGAAACACAATCACAACTTTTAAAACTATAATCTGTTTCAGTTTTTCTCTTTACTATTCCGATCTTGGCGGGAATGATGTCCGGACTTTAGCGGTTCAGCTTATATAGGATCTTGAGTGTCCGTTGTACGCATGCGTGGATCCCTAGGGAGGAGCTTACAAGATACTGTATGCACAAAATGCAATTTAATTGATGGGTGCTCACTTTACAAGGTTATATTTAAATTAAGCCGGGAAGGTCGCTTTAGGATCCGTGTTTTGTGGAAATTGTCGATTCAATTCAACTTGAGAGGTTGGCTTTTAGAATTTGTTTATAAAGGCAAAGGCATGAAGGCATTTACTGTCTCAAAATTGATTCCTTTAGAATTATTTTTGATGTTATTTCTCATATACTAGACACTACTACCGGTACGTAAACAATACAAATAGCGCAAGAAACTCTCCCAGCATTCTTTTTGCGCTCTTTTTAATGAAATATATAATATTGTACTGTCATTGCTATTGCTATAAAATAATCATAATCTAGTTCCAGGCTGTCGGATCACTTAGATATTCAGCTGCGGAGTCAATACCAAACGTATTGAGACTTTAAAAAATTGCATTTGGCTCCATAACTAATTTGTGTAATGCAATCACAGCGATTCGGTTATCTTTATCACCCCACTCCATATCGCAAAATATTGTACAATGTATTGGCGCCAAAATGAGAAAACTCATATAAAAATGACAAATTCCAAATTCAAATGTAATATTTTGTTTATTTTTAATTGTAACAGTATTCGTGGCCAGATTAAGTATAAGAAACTCCGAACGATTTTGAATCTATACATCGTATAGTGTAGGTTACTTTCACCTTTGGTATACAAAGTTTCCATTAGACGTTCGACACATTGTTGTCGGAACACTACAAATCTGAAAGCCCTATCTAATGAGAACTGGGACTTACACGAGAGGTTGTGATTGACAATAGACGTTATTAACTGGATACATTGTGAGTTTCCGATTATTATCCTAACTTTGTATTTTCCATTTTCTGTTATTATTTCTGTGTTCTGTTATGTACAACATACAAGTTTAGATACGTAATTTAACTTATGTAAAGGTAATGAATTATTTTGATAGCAAATATTAGATATATTATAAAATAAATTACTTGTATAGGATACTGAGTTACTGAGTTACTCTAAAACGAGGTAACTAAATAGTTAAAAATAAATGGTATCCACAAAATTTTGAAGATACATTACAGACCAACATAAACATAAAAATCAATTTTATTTTCGAGAGGAAGAAAAAACGTTATAGTGCCTTGCTGCAGAAACCCAGTGAAAAAATTGAGTTTTTGCCCAATCTAATGATGGGCGGTCTCACCACTTCTGAGCCTCTTGCCCGTATTCCCTAATACAAAAAAATGTATGTGTTTATTTAAGTAAGTTTGTACTCGTAGGTACAGTTTGTCTATAAACTTGTGACAATAAATGATGGCGCTGCTGACATGCATGTAGCAACCCCATATAGTGACTAAATCTATATTGATACTAGGAGTTCGTTCAAGTAAAATGGGTAAATAAATAAGACACATAACAGTGATTTTATTTACAATGGGTACCTCTGCTTGTGAAAAGTTTTACTAAGCATTTTTATTTGAACCAAAATAAAATTATAATATGTAGTAAAAAATACTGAGATTAATCACTCTCACTCATCATCGGATTCTAAATATTCAATATCTGAAAACGTATCATTGCCAATTTCATCTACAGCGTTGTCACCACTGCTTCTATCATCGCCAAAGCGAACAATAAACTCGTCTATATCTCGATACAGGTGAACTCCTCGCTCCCAGTACTCTTTTTCGACCGTCTCGACGTGATCGCAGCAGTTTTTCAACCTTTCAGGTGTGATGCAGTTGAAGGCCTCTTCAGCAAGTTGCTTCACATCACGAGAGACAATATTTTGTGCTGCTACTTTTTGTTTCAGGTTAGCCCAAATGAAATCACAGCGATACGGCGGAAGCCCTACCACTCTGTGCCCGTATTCTCCTAAAAGTTCATCAATGGCATAGATGGGGTGGGGTGTGTTTTTTTTCACTAAACTCAGTAAATTTGGCTTCCTAAATGTGGGATCAAAATCAATATTATTTTCTAATAGCCAAAGTTTTATCTCATGTACGCGGGAACTAGAGGTGGGCGCCTAATTTGTCACGACTGAGTGGTAGGGCGCATTATCCATAACAACTATTAAAGGCTCGTGAAGGTTTTCTTTTACCCACTTGGTAAAGTTATGTGCATTCATTTCTGAGTGGTAGACTTCTAGTTTATTCTACCAGTAAATATAAGGAGACAGTTTGGCACAACCCCCTTTTCGCTTCCAGCATGGACTATGATATAGCGCTTTCCTTTGGATATGTCTTTTGTGACACGTGACATGTTTATAGATCGCCAGCATTTTGTGACCTGATGGGAAAATAAATAAGTTCTTATTTAATATGAATTAGCGTTCAACTGCGGGTTTTCCTAGTATTTTGGCCAAGTATTTAATGTGCTCGTGGGACTAAAAGATGTCCCCATGTCTCCCAGTTACCCTATACCCATAAGTTAAACTCCACGCATCGGTCCCAAGTTTTTGATTTATAAAATTACAAATAGACAGACAGATTATATCTTTTTTTAATTCTCTATTAGACTTTATTAGATATACTGTATGCGAGTGGTATGTATGTGTCTGTCGGTCTGTTCTACTGTCAAACTTCCTGTCTATTTTCGGTGTGTGTGATTGGCGTGAAAACGATTACAGGGCGAGGACTATTTTCATTAATCAATTTCTTTAAATTTAATTGTTAATAGTCGTCTAGCTTATCATAACTTTACACTTTTTTATATAATATGTGATTCTTTCTTCAATGTTATTACAGCACTCGGATGAAAAACTTTTTTATGGCACTAAGGGACGGAATCAGCTGATCGTAATTGATCCGCCCTGCCCATTACAATGCAGTGCCACTCAGGATTCTTGAAAGACCCAAAACTTCTGAGCTGCGTTACAACTGCCCTCATCACCTTGAGATATAAGTGTCATTTTCCCGCCCTTCAGACCGAAACACAAAAATGTTTACATATCCTACTGCTTCACGGCAGAAATAGTCGCCGTTATGGTACCAATGATTTAGCCGGCATCCTGTGCTAAGGAGTCTCCCACTAAACAGTTTTTTATTTTGCTCCGAAAAGTTTTTTATGACGTTTATCAAATATTTATACTGATAATATCATTCATACAATAATTAATTTCCTCTGAAAATACTTAAATTCAACATATACGCAGTTAAAAGGTCAAAAGGAGTAAGTAACCAGAGACTACACAAATCACCCTGATTGGGTGCGCTGGGACTACGTTCGTATTGCAGACTCTCATTTCTTATTAAATTAGATATATTTCATGAAAAATTTACATTGAATATACAACTATCTAGACATACTTAGGTGGAGTAAAGTGGAATCCCACATACCAGTGGGAGGCTCTTTTGTACAGGATGCCTGCCATGAAGCAGTAATGTGTAGTGTGGTTCGATCTGAAGGGCGCCGTAGCTAGTGAAATTAATGGGCAAATGAGACTTAACATCTTATATCTCAAGGAGACCGCAATTGTGTGGCCGATCCGAATATTTGGGATTTGCAAGAATCCTGAGCGGCACTACATTGTAATGGACAGGACGTCAATTAGTATTAAGTGAACGTCCAGCTCCTCTCGTCCCTTATTGTCATAAAAAAATACATAGAAGTATCTACAAGTACATATGTACAGTAAGAGTGACAAACAATGAACAATTTAAAATATTGTTTTGACTCGCACACAGATTGTTTACACACAGAATATGACGTCAGTCGTCACTTAGGAGGCTCGTTCGGCCTCACCCAGGAAATACATAGCATCAGTGGCGGTTTCGCGGCAACAATAAAAAGCTTGCCGAATGAATCGTAAGTATAATTATTAAAAATGTTATTAAATCAGGGTATATATTATGCAACTGCTATTTCAACTCATAACTCTTGAGTTTCTCTAAGATTTATTTAGTTTTTCAATCGTAGATACCTTCTCGTCAAGTAAGTCGAAATGTTCTTTTTCATATAAAATATTTGGTAATTAGAATTACTGAATCTACGATATATTCGGAAAAAGTAGTGCTCGTGAAAAGAACATACAAGAAACTCAACGGCCACTCTTTTAAATCAAGTAGAGTATTTTACAATGGCTGTAATAAGTATACAAATTAGTTTGTTAGGTGGTGCATCCAATATATGAATCGTGTTTAAATAATATAAATTATTTCATAGAAAGTAATAAAAAATAACTTGTATAAATATAAATTATCGTATATTGGATGCATCAACCTTTAGAGCTTGAATTCATTGAGCTGGCGTTACAAGCAGCACCTGTTCACGAGTTGACGTATCTGTACCAGCCATCGTTCCCTTCGCACATAATATTTGAGGGAAGGAGACGAGACGGCACACGACGCTGCCGCAAGAAATGCCATTTTAGTGAGCATGACGTTAGTGATATAAAGCTTACTTATACTATAATAAAAATCTTTGTCTTTCAATCCCGGGTCTTGCAGTAGACGCCCCTGCTGAATATGGAGAACACGAAGATAATAATTGAAATGTTTCGACAGCTCTAGAAGTAGAAAGTAGCATCCTCTGACTACAGCATCTCGCTTACTTGCTAGAACTCACAATAGTATATCGGCTCATAGCTATCACCCGTTTATAGTCAATTAAATAATTAATTTGGTAATTAATGTTTTGTTATTCACGTGGCATATCACATAATTTCCATTGTTTTAAACTAAAATTTATTTTAAATAACTTTTAACAAATATATCATGTTTGGTGTGGTATGGAGTTCTCACTCACCACTCACATGAGTGGTTAAAAGCCCAAGACCGTTGCTACTCAAAGAAAATTTTTGCACTAACGCCTATCTAAGATACTGCCGTCATTATGTACGTCTGTAATTTAATTTGCCTTAATATATAGAAGTTACGTGGCAGCATCAGCTTCCTTCTTAATACCTTAGATCATATTTTATACGTCTAGATCAGGGGTGCTCAAGCTTGAACTACTGGCGATCTACATCAAAATTGCTAGACTACGATTGATCGACTCTGAGAGGCTTCAAGTATGATGAAGTGTGTGATGAAGGATTGTCATCTAGGTAGGGTGTATCGTGACTTAGATATTAGTTTTGCGTATAATAATATGTATTTTTTTAGTCAAGGTAAGTGAGGTCTGCTCTAAAATGTCAATGAAAAAAACTCATAATTATTCAAAATTGCGAGTTTTTGGTTCTTACAAAACAAACGCGTTCTAGTGTCTAAAGTTCTAAACTTAACTAAAGAGTGACTTCGAATGTTGAATCTGCATGACACTGTATGCCCTGAGCATACTTTTCATAAGATGGTACGTAATTACCGATTTTAGTTACCTAAAACAAAATATGTGAATAGTTCTATATCGGATTTTTTTCTCGAGATCGATCGATCGAAAAGAGCTCGACCGTTTGAGCATCCCAGACTATGACAGCTGTGAAAACGTCGAAAAAATTTAGTTTTGAGTTAACCTCTATTTTGAGCAATGCACGCACACTAAAACAAAGTGTCATACAAATCGCGAGTGTAAGACGTAGCTTGTCACGCACACTTAACTAATATTCCTGGCCTGTTTTTATCGGTTGTCTAACAGGAAGAGACTCTATCTAGACATATTAATTATCTAATTACTTTGTACTTGAATTTGGTTGTTCATTGTGATAGACAAAATGATGTTATAAGCTTTAATTTATAAATATTTATGTTACAAGCGTATTTTTTTTTTCAACAAAACACGCATTAGTTTGTTATTTTAGCAATTTATTTAAGGTAAATGTAGCAAGCTATACATTGTCTCAATAAATTAAAAGTTATGCTTGTTAAAACATCAATAGACGTTCATTTGTTCCTAGCATCTATGGCAACTATTTGATACATGTGTGCGTGGCATCTTGACGCTCAATGGCATCTTTAAAATTTATTAACATACGCTTCGTGTTATTTTACATTGAAATTAATAAAATATAAATTACTTATGATATGTGATTTCAGTGTCTTTCTCATTTCTTGTAGTAGTTATTATTTTTACATAGTTTTACTATACAACCCGGCATTTTAGTTTCAATAATTAGCAAAGTTTAACAGACACGTTTTTGTGCTTAATCTCTTGTTACTAGTTGCCGCACTTTGCGACTACGCCTGCGGTATGTAGTTGGAGCGCAGCGGAGACCAATGCTTAATCTCAGGTCCAATCCAACCATTTTTTACTTTTGACAGCTCGACCGAGAAGCTATATCCTAATGTGTTACTAATTTTATTTTTTAAAAGAATCAACATAATTTATGAAGAAGTTTTGATCAATAGAGATACATTGATATGATATTGATGTCAAAGTTTTTTGTCAAGGTAAAGTCTTAGAGTGATCTTCGTGACACAAGATATCTCGGTCTAATTAATATCGATAAATACCAGAACTAAAGAGCTAGTCGCTTCACTATTGAAGAGTAAAAACAGCGTCCATGAAGAATTATTTTTTGTCTATGAGTATAATAATAATAATTTTATTGGCAACATAACTACATTGGTAAACATAGGTCATAACTTATAATATAAAAAAAGGATAATAATTTTTATACAAGGTCCCAATTAACTTCAACATTAGGATTTATTTCATTAAATTATGAAAAACGAAAAAGAAGACCTAGTGAAAAATAAAACAGAACTTGATAATAATTATTACACTTCATAGACGTGAAAAGTAAAATAAAGGTTGTCCCAATAAGAGTGCACGATTTAAATTTGGCGCCATTTTTATTCTGTGCAAGTGGCAGTTCTGAAACTTGACAGCTGTCATCTATGATTGTTCCGATTATTAAATATGGAGCGTTACACAAAAGAACAACCATCAAACACGCAGACCATGAACTACGCCGACAATTCGTTGAATGGGTGTGGGAGCAAAATTCACTGGATGCCGATTTTTCGAAAAAAATCTTCTCCACCGTTAGGCGCACTTTTATTTGAACGGGTTCATGACAAACAAAATTGTGGAATTTGGGGCTCACAAAATCGGCATGTGATCCATCCATTTGGTGCACTTTCACGACCGAAAATTACGCGAAGTTTGCGAGCGGTTTTAGCGTAGCTTTCCCCATTTTTGTAATAGGTTTTCACAATGACAACGCGTTTTTCTTGGTTGGTCACATACAACTGTTGTATAGGGTACAAAATAAACTTACATTTCATAAATCAAATAACTGATGAGGGCATATTATTAACGTTTAACTTCATAGGTATGCTGAAAGTAAAGTAGGCAACCTACATATTTTGTCCGATTTCTTTAATAATATTAATGCCCGTTTTTTAATCGGGTAAATAGATCAGAAAAAAACTAAATAAAGACGATAATATTAATTTACACATTCTTGTACCCCGATTTAGCTTGGCAAAAACAGTGACAAATGTGAATCACGGGGAGTCAATGACGTTAGAACGTCACTGCGGGGAGTGCTCAGAGAAGCTGTTCGGATTGATTCCAGCGGCTGAATTGCACCACTGGGCATTACGCCAAAGTGCAAAATATCACCCGCATGACGTTGACATCTGGCATTCCACAACCGAGTGTCTTGCAAGAAATTTCTTGCCTTGCACAGCCACTTTGTGGAATCAATTACCGGCTGCTGTTTTTCCAAACCAATACGACATTCTTATGTAGGCATACGCACACCTTAAATGTTAGCTTTAATCTCTTGACATCTGTTATTGCGGATAACCATTGGCGGTTGCCTCACCAATGCCATCCCGTGCCCAACCCTCTTGCCCTCTCTGATATAAAAAAAACCGTTATTTTAATTTCAAAGATCTGCTCACACCAGCAACCCCATCTCAAGAAACCATACCATACCATATTTTCATTCATTTGGCATAGCTGCGATACAATTATCTGATTAGTGTTACAATAACAATTCTCTCTAAAATTTTTATCTATCAATAAGGATGCTACAATGAGAAACACAAATGTTTTAAACATTTATTACCTCCACCAAAATATAAATATAAAATATCAAAAACAATTAAGATGAGATTTTAAATGATTACATAAAACTTATTGAGTACGATTTGAAAAAAACTCTAGAACCATACTACGTATATCTGTTTGTTCCAGTAATAACTTTTCCTATATCCTTAGCTTTCTAGCTACAGACGTAGGAAACGACATAGTTTTATTTCAAAATAATATTTTATAAAGATTTCGAACAACCAATTATCAGTTTTTTGATAAAAATAATTAACAATTATTTTTGGACGTATTTTCGGAAGACATATTCATTCTCATTTGATAGGTTGGACGAATATTATGTAATACTAACTGACATCACAAACTTAATTATGCTATCTCTACTTCTGTGACTATTATAGACATTTAAGGAGATTAGACCAACAATACAAGCTATGTCCGGGAACATGACATGGGGATATGGGCGTGGCGTCCATGATGCCATCAAAATTAACCAATCACATCGCATGCCGCCAAAAGCGGTATGATAGAACTGTTTATTATACGACTTATAGGTTTCATGATAGTTGTGTTGTATAAATGCCCAGATGCAGCAAATTTCATGATTTGGTAGCGATAAACAGTAACATACGTTTGAGTATTTATATATATTTAGTAAACTAGGTCAATTGAGCTCACCGGTGATATGTAATGTTACAGTGAGCGTTGGTTTGAACTTCTGCTCTACTTTTACAGCACAAAACAGAAAATTCTGCAATTTTGTCGCTTTTTGTCTCGCGTTGCACGTTCTGTGTCTGAATGCAGACTGAACGCGCATCAAACGTTATTTTGATAGTAGAGGTTACCTGACCGCTGCTCGGTTCAAGGTGAAAGCTTAGCGGCCAAGTTATTGTTGGTCTATTCTCTTTGACTATTGATGAAATACATTTTAAAATCCAATAAAAAATGTGCTGATTACTGTAAAGTCATAGAGCAAAAGTTGATTTTTATTGCACTTAAGAATACAAAAATTAAGTCCTAATTATTTTCTTGTCACCTCTAATGATTCGATTGCATTACTTTGTAACACACCTCGGCTATCACAAAGATAACTACCTCATTCTAAGGAGCTAATATTTAGTAGTATTCATAACTAAGTAAAACCAATTGATTTATATAAGACTTACTTATGAAAAATTAACATGATATAGCTTTGACTTATATTTTGCGAAAGGTCCGGTCCCGCCCAAGTATGATGTACTTTATTTTAAGAATATAAGGGACGAGATGAGCAGGACGTTCAGCTGATGGTAATTGATACACCCTGACCTGACATTACAACGCAGTGCCGCCTATGATTCTTCAAAGACCAAAAAATTATGAGCGGCACTACTATTGCGCTCGTCACCTTGAGACATAAGATGTTAAGTCATTTGCCCAGTAATTTCACTAGCTAGCGTCGCCCTTCAGGCCGAAACACAATAATGCATACACATTACTGCTTCACGGCAGAAATAGGCGCCGTTGTGACGGCATCCTGTGCAATGGAGCCTCTCACTGGTAAATTATGTTACCTATTTGTGTTATTGTAATGTTAATGTAGAAGAAACATTGAGAACCATTTCATTTTTGGGAACTATATGTGGTTGCCTCATTTTAAAAATTAATTTCTTAAATATCCTATACCACCTGAAAAATCGTACCGCTTAAATAGATCATCTAATAAATAGACTAAATTAAAAAATTAACGGCAGCAAATGTAAACATACCATTTCATTTAACTCAATAAAGCATAAACAATTATTACAAACTAGTTTCAAACTCGATACATCTTAAATCGCCTATCTTACTTGTTACTGTATTAATATCAATTATTCGTTCTATAGAATCAATATTGGACGGCTGAGTAACATTAGACATATCACTATTTGCATTAATATCACTATTTAGTGTTGAATTCAAAACGCATTTCGTTATAGTTTCATTATTTACTGGAACATTTTCAACTCTGCTTAGGTTCATACCATTCCGCGATCTTGAACTACTAAATTTTGTATTCACGCCATAAGTAACATTTAGCTGTCCAGGTTTCCTAGTAGCAGTTAGATTGTTTATTTCATTCAAAACATCTGAAAACATAAATATATCGGATTAATCATTTGTTACAATTTCGACTTTCGAGCTCCCGTGGAAGCACCCCGTCATTAAAATGCTTTGATTTTAATGATACTTTGTACAGGAGCAGATATGTTATCAGCGCGCTTATCGCGTGACTCAAGTGTCCTAATTGGGACACATTGTGTAATTTTTTTTTACTTAAAGTTTGACCCTGGCAAAGACTAGTAATTTTTTTACAATTTATTGAAGTGAAACTTCTCAACGCGCTTGAGGGTAAAATTTTTACGAATGAAACGCAATAGAGCGTCACGAATATTTAACAAGTTTTTGTTCAAGGAGGAGGTTTTGTTTGAACAAAATCTCCGCCTCTTCTTGAACCCTCCTTGAAAACCTTGGCTCCCTTGAGCGATTGACACCGATTGAGGAAGAGCATTTCTTACTCTCGGGCTTCCCTACTAGCCTTGTATCGTGCAGGTTTAGCGCGCGGCCGCTAGTAAGTAGAACATCTTCCCTACTAGCCTTTTTTCGTGCAGGTTTTTTTTAAATCCAAGATTATTATGATTTCAACATTATGGATATCGTATCCGAGGTTCTGCAGGGTGCAGAGAACGGATTTGGGATCATTTTTGAAATACAAAATGGCAGCCGTGCAAATTTATGATTTCAACAATATGGCTATCGAATCCGAGGTTCTCGAGGGTGCAGAAAACGAATTGGGGATCATTTTTTAAATCCATGATGGCCGCCGTGAATTTATAATTTCAATAATATAACAAACACTGGCACGAGACATATTGGCGAGTCAACATATCCTGAGGATGCTTCGTGTAGATGCGAAACACGTGTCGAATTGTTTGAAGACAAATATTGGTGGAATCAACACTAAAGAAAACTCAAAGCGTTTGGATAATAATTATGGATTTACGCAAAGTAACGCCTACTTCAATAAATTGCCTTGATATAAATTAACCAATGGGTGGATGTAATAACAAATCGCCAAAAAACCATGCTCAGCGATACCTAAAGTTAGCTTTTTTTATAACAATAAGGGACGAAACGTGCAGGACGTTCATCTGATGGTAATTGATACGCCCTGCCCATTACAATGCAGTGCCACTCAGGATTCTTGAAAAACCCAATAACTCCGAGCGGCACCACAATTGCGTTTGTCGCCTTGAGACGTAAGAAGTTAAGTCTCATTTGCCCAGTAATTACTACTACGGAGCCGTTCAGACATAACTGCTTCACGGCAGACATAGGCGTCGTTGTACCCATAATCTATATCGGCATCAGCAAAGGAGCCTCCCACTGGCTCCTATAACTACAATTTAACTAACTAACCTGTAATCTGCAGGCTGATTAGTGCATCCGAAACAGTTTCATCACTTAAATTACCATCATCCTTTTGACAATTTTCATGATTTTCTAATTCAAGAGATTTGAAACAATGTCGGTTCAAAACCGCCTTACGCAGGGATGCCCTATTCTTATTTGGTGTATTATATAGTATTGAAGCATTCCGCTTTACAATTCCAGACACGTTGTTAGCACACAGCTCATCTAATTTTATGGAGAAACTCAAATCTTTACGAACTTTCAAATTCTTTGTCAGCATGGCTAAAGGGAACTTAGCTGTAGAAGAACGTATATTCACGGTCCTGGCAAATATGCTTCTAGTCAGATTCATGGTTTTCTTTGGAGACTTAACAGAACATGTCTTGATGTCGTCGACTGTATAGGTTTCACATTTTATCACACTCTGCTCTTCAAGGAACTGCTCATCAGTATCATTTGGGCTGAGTAACGTATTTATACGGTTTGTAATTGTAAACAAAAGTTTCAATCTCTTCAAAAGCTGTTCGAATGTTGCACATTGTTGGGACGGTTCCTTTGTTGGATACACAAAATCATTATCGCTGGCTAAGATGTTGCTTACAATCTTGCACTCGGTTTGAACTGAAAATATACATGTAATAATGAAATGGTTCAATGAGGATAAGGAGATATATGCAATATTGCCCATATAGACGGCTTTCGAAATCTCGAGCGATTGCCAATTCCGCGGTCATCTGGAGGGAAAAACCAAGTTTCCTTCGAAGAAGCTGGGCGTCGTAAATAGAGCACGTCAATACTTCAAGCCGGCCCACATTCTAGCGCTCTACAAAGCGCAGGTCCGGCCACATATGGACTATTGCTGTCATCTCTGGTCAGACGCACCCCAGTATCAGCTCGATCCATTTGACCGCGTGCAACTCAGAGCAACTCGAATTGTGGGGGACCCAGTGCTCTATGAAGGGCTGGATCACTTGGCGTAGCGTAGAGACGACGCTTATTGTGTGTCTTCTACCGCATTTATTACGGAGTGTTCCGAAGAGCTGTTTCACCTGATTCCTGCCGCCGAATACCACCTTCACACGACACGCCACAAATTAGGATATTGTCCTCAACATCTATATGTGTGGCGTTCTTCCACAGTGCGGATTTAAAGGAGCTTTCTTCCACGAGCTACAAAGCTGTGGAATTAGCTTCCTTGTATGGTGTTTCCGGGACGATACGACAAAAAAGCCCGGACACCTTCCTTAAGGCCCGGCAACGCTCCTGTGATTCCCCTGGTGTTGCAAGATAATGTGGGCGGCGGTGATCACTTAACACCATCACTCTCCAACATTAATAAACTGTCGCTTAGCATTCTTTTAAGACAGATATAGGAACAGTTAATTATTATAATGAAAAAAGAGTGTAAATTATTGCAGTAACTTGGAGACGTCGCCGAATATCGCGGTTAATTCTGTGTAAAAATAATAGAGACCGAACCGATTTTGATAAAATTAAGTGCAGAGATAGATCTTTTATCTCAAATAAAAGGCTTGGCGTGGTTGAACTAGGCGGTGGAAATTTGTACCAATGTTTGTCATAATCGAAGATAACACGATGAAAATTTGTGTTTAGGCACTTGATAAGAAATAAATAAATATTTGTTCTAGCGTTTTTAAATTTAGACCTGTGAAGGGTGAAAAAGGCGGATGAAATTTAGTATTTTATATTAGCAATAGCTAATATTTCACAAACCTCTGTTCAAATCATCAACAAGTGGCACCAACTTCTCCAGCTGGCTCAGAGCATAGGGTTCTGTTGTCTTGTACACATTGAAAAACTCATAAACTGCGCTGCCGATATTAATAACTTCACATACTTTAGAATTGTTGTATCCTTTGCCCTTAACAATATCTAACAACTTTTCATGCAGCAACTGTTTTGCTCTCTGCAATAATACAATAAAAATAATTGTTTAAACTTTTGGTACCTACAAAAGGACTGTATACTAGATTGCCAAGAACATTTTGAAGAAAGGTCACAGAAGAGGGCATATGGTATAAAACAATAGTGTGTCAGCTCCCTGGATGTCCATGAATTACAGAATCCAAATTTAAAAGGACGGATATCGTAACATTGTTAAGACTTCGTTCCGGGCAGATATCGTAAAATAAATTTAATTTTATGATGAAAAGATCGCTAACACAAAATGATACAATTTTGTGTGGATGACAATGACTGAGAATTTTTGATGGAATGTGTACGGAACGATTCAGAGCGGCCGAGACTCCTAAGAATAATTATAATGTGGGTATGTGTAATAGTTTACTAGCCACTCCACTATTAATCGATCGCTGGTTTAAAATGTGTTAATAATGTGTTTATTTATATTTTTGGTTATTGTGTGATATAATTAGGAATTGTATATTTTACGGGGGGATGTTATCTTTGACAAAACCCAAAAAAAAATAAAGTTTAAAAAAAATATTTGGCAAATCGAAACAAAATCATCCACAATTTGTTGCGGGCTTGCGAATCTTCGTCCTATATAGAGTGTACTAGTATTGCTTGTGGTTTCACGCACACAGTTACAATTCTATTCCAGTCTAGAACGTGCCCAATTCACAAACACCAAAAACAATGGGGCTCATTGTCATACTAAAGGACCAACAAATATCTACTTATTGTGTTTTATCTTTTAAAAACATGCCGAGAAAAATAACCTTACCTACTAACAAACCGCTATGGGCACTGCTACTTACACATATGGTATAAATATATTTTTAAGCTTAGCTAGCTATATTTCTGCAAAGATACTTACTCCCTTATTCATAATAGTCTGCTAACTTAAAGCATTGCTAATTCTCACTCTGTCTTCTATTGACCTAAGTCAGAATGAGAAAAAACACTCCTTAGCGGCTGTTTAAAGTTAGCGGGCCATTATGAATAAGGGGGTTAATCTTTATAGCTTTACGCTTAAAATGTATAAAGAAGATATTATGAAACACATCAGGACACCTGAAGCTTAGATCATTTATACATGTAGACAGCTGTCATAGCTGTGAAAACGTCGAAAAAAAAATAGACTTTAGAACTAACCTCTATTTTGAGCAATTCAACTAACACAAAAAGTCATACAAATCGCGAGTGTAAGACGTAGCTTGTCACGCACACTAAACTAATATTCCTGGCCTGTTCTATGTTCTGTATCTAAATGTATAAATTATCTGAGCATAATAGTATAAAACTGTCCAAAACGCGATATTGAGATTTCTGCTTGAAATATTGTATTTTCATATAATTTTACTTGACTGACATACTTGGGTAAACGCAGCAGGATCAACAATCAAGAAGACATTGTCACGTATATCTTGAACCTCTCTTTTCCAAACGTCAATTAGCAGTGTGGAGTGGAAACTGTGCGGTGAAACCATGATGGCAGGAACTAAATGAGGATCCAGTGCTTCTAGGCTTGCAAGACAACTTCGAAGACCCAGCACTCCTGTTATATAAAAAACATAAAATAGTTTTAAGTAAACTGGTAACATATTGAATAATTTTTTTTCAATGAGTGTTGCCAGTGATGACATACGGAACGCAGACGTGGTCGCTAACTATGGGCCTTGTGAGGAAGCTCATTGTTGCTCATCGGGCAATGGAAGAGGGCTATGCTCGGAATTTTCCTACGAGATCGAATCAGAAATGAGGATATCTTTAGGAGAACCAAAGTCACCGACATATGCCAAATTATTGCAAAACTGAAGTGGCAGTGGGCAGGGCACATAGCTCGACGGACAGATAGCCGTTGGGGTAGTAAGGTCCTCGAATGGCGACCACGTACTGGAAGACGTAGTGTTGGTAGGCCCCAACAAGACGGAACGCCGGAGTAGGTTGGATGAGGGCAGCGCAGGACCGATCCTCATGGCGATCTTTGGAGGAGGCCTTTGTTCAGCAGTGGACGTCTTCCGGCTGTAATGATGATGATGATAAATCATTCGTGCGCCATATCAGAAAAAAATTGCACAAATCATGCATCAAAGCCTGTAGTTTTCAAATATAATTTGTACCAAAACTTATGGACGATGCGGGATTCTGACTCGCTCTCTGTACATAACTCCTGCAACGATTTTGACCGTACAACCGACAACATATTGGATCTTGGAGAACCTTGGTATACAAATTAAATTTGCACCATTTTTAATCCCAGAAGTTAGGGAAATGACTTAAACATATAATATTGCTGATATTTTTACATTTAGGTATTATAATATACTATAGACGTGGCCCTATTGTAGTATATCGCGGTAACTCTGGTGGCGACGGTGATCACTTCGCCATCCTAACTCATCCATCATAACTTATATTAAAAAAGGAATTCTTACTCTGTGCATCCGATGAACACGATATGGCAAAGGATCCTATTTGCATTAATCTTTCATTGTACATATCAAACTCCTTTACAAACTCACAGTTTTCACTTTCACCACAGGGACACAATCCATTTTCCTTCTTACTAAAGTGTTCTTTCAACAAATCAACTGGCGATATGTTATTTGTAAAACAATGTAATACCAAAGCCAGTAGGGCTGTGTTTGTATTTGTTTCTAGTACATACAATACATCTTTTAAAACATCTATCAGAACATTGACATTCGAAGGTAACAGCGGCAATCGAAGAGTTTCATTAGTTGCTTGAAACACGGAGTCTAAGTCGCCAATAATTAATTCACTGAACAAAGTTTTCGTTTCTCGGAGTACCTTAAAAAAGTCATAAATGTATTGATAAGCTATGGCTTCATGGTAACATTACGGGATATATAGATTTGCTTATCTTCAGCAATTACTTGCTACAAAAATTTAAAAATATTTGGAAAACGGTCAACCGTTTAACTAAAGCAACTGCAACTTCCCGCTAATTCCATTTTTAAACCGCAATTACTTTTGAATGAATAAACCGATTTTCACTACTACTAAGACGGTTGCGACGTTTCAAAAAATATAACATTCGAAATTCAAAAAGTTCCGATTAGGTAGAAGTGCAAAACTTTAACCCCCTTATTCATAATAGTCTGCTAACTTAAAGCATTGCTAATTCTCACTCTGTCTTCATCTATTGACCTAAGTCAGAATGAGAAAAAACACTCCTTAGCGGCTGTTTTAAGTTAGCGGACCATTATGAATAAGGGGGTTAGTGTGCCCCATGTGTCATGTAAGATAATTTTATGTGTAATATAATATAAATATTATAATATAGCCTCACCACTTGACACCTCGCCTTCACAACACGCTGATCTGCCGGTAAACAGTATTTACAAAGAGTTAAAGCTGAAAGGAGCAGTTCATCAATGCATGTATGAATTCCAGTTACATGCTTTATGAGCTGAAACAAACGATGAGATAATAGTTTTTCAGTATTAAATTATAAATAGCAGACAGTAAAATTTAATTTAGGCAGCCATCAGGCATCAAGGAAACTGCAAACGATATACAGGATGGCGCAATAGAACGTGCATATTGCGTAATCTTTTTTCGCGGGGTAAACAGTGCGGGGGGGCGGTGAGAGCCTGACTTGACGCCTCCTGACTTTTTTTTGTGGGGATACCTCAAACATAAAGTCTACATGAACAATCCGAGGAACATCAGTCAGCTAAAGGAAAATATCCGTGGGGAAATGGCAGCTATTATCGCTATATTATTATAGCTATTAACTATGACAGCGTTCGCGTTTAGAGGAATGCCGTCTTCGATAGGGCCGTCATTTAGATAATGTTATTTTTAAAATAAACAACATAATACCTAATCATCCTATATTTTATTTCAACTACACCTTTTGTATTTTTTTTTAGCCCATACTTAATAAATGCACGTTCTATTGCGCCACCCTGTATTAAGAAGAAAAGTTCCCAGATACAAAGTCCGAATTCTATCGATAGTATCACAGTGCTCTGACTGCGCTGGGGAGTAATACCTACAACTCAGCGCTAATATACGAGTGTCATCTGTCCTTGGAGAGCCTCTAACAACTGGATAATTCTGCAATGGATCAAGGGACACAGCGGATCGTTAGTGAATGACGCAGCGGATGAACCTGCAAGGGGATCAGTTACGCAAGTGTCTGCCTTTTGCCACTTATGCGTTCATGGATACCCGATAGATAAATGTCTCAAGCAGTACAGTCGAAAGAAGCGATTCCTGCACTATCGCCCAAACTGACACATCGACTTATCTGCCCAAACAGACACGATATCCGAATTATAGTGGGCACTCTAAGTGGTCACACATCACTAAGCAAGCACCTTTTCACAATCGGCGTAACAGACAGTCCTAAGTCCAGATACTGTCAGGCCGAGGACGAAATGGTCACTCATGTTGGAATGTGAATGGGTAACCAACCAACGGGTAAAAACCTTAGTGAAACGAGGTCGCTCCATGAAGTATGTGAACACCCCGGGAGTGTACTGAATTTCTGGAAGGAGCTGGGCTGGCTGGAATAACTGGTCAAACACTGTACGCAAAATAGACTACCAGTGGGAGGCTCCTCTGCACAGGATGCCGCCTAGATTATGGGTACCACAACGGTCCGAAGGGCGCCGTAACTAATGATATTACTGGGCAAATGAGACTTAACATCTTGTCTCAAGGTGACGAGCGCAGTTGTAGTGCCGTTCAGAATTTTTGGCGTTTTTCAAGAATCCTGAGCGCACTGCATTGTAATGGGCAGGGCGTATCAATTACCATCAGCTGAACGTCCTGCTTGTCTCGTCTCTTATTTCATAAAAAAAAAACACCAAACTACGTGGTCTAATTGCGGAAACAGTAGCCCCTTTACCATACCATAGCATTATATATAATATTTTTCATGATTAAACCATAACATTTGCAACTTGTTTCATATTACATTTAAACTGACACATTGACACACACTCATATATTTATGTAACACACACACTCACACTCACAAATACACTCATAATTTATGGAGAGGTTGATACATTTGGAAAAAGTTTAGATCTGCACTGTAATCGTTATAAGTTTGACCTCTTTACTATGTATCCCACCTTACACCTTAGGGAGATGGGAATGGCTGAAAACCAGTGCTGCATGAAAATATTATTTCAAGCAGCATAAGCTGAGCCTACTCCTTTTGTCTTAATGTATGTTTGTAATAAGCTGATGTGTATACTTAAATTAAGTTCAAGGCAATAAATTTTATTATTATTATTATTTAGGTGAGCTATCAAAGAACGAGTGGTGAATTTTAATTTTGAAGACTATGATAAGTTTCGACACTACATAATAAATACCAATATATATATGTAATGATATTGACAAGAGATATTCTTACTTCTCTTGTGTTTTACCTGTGGGCGGCTTTTTAGCACAGAGTACTAGATAGGGTAGCTAGATGGTTAACACATCAATGCCTTTTGCTACCACCGAGCATGATGCAAGTACTATTTTATTTTCGGTTTAGTGGGTGCCGCAGCTGGTGAAATTCAGTAATTTCACTAATGATAGTTAACATCTTATATCTCCAGGTGACAAGAGATGTCACTCACAATTTTCAAGAATCCTGAGCAGCACTGCACTGTAATGGGAGCCGCATCACTTACTATCAGGAGCATGTCTTGCCTTGACTCTTTTTTTTCATAAGCTCTATACTTACTACACAAGCACCCAAGATTTTTCCCCAACATCACAAAAAAAAACATCATTGTTATAACTTACATCAATTTTAAATATATTGTATAGATCTTCAGATAATTTAGAGCCACTATAGATAACTGTTGATAGACTATTGAGAAGTTCGAATGTTTGGTCAATCCAATTGACAAAATACATTGTTTCCTCCATGACAGTATCTTCAGAGTCATCTATGCCTGCAGGATTCAATACAATATGGTCTATCATCTCTTCTGTAGATAACAATTTCTGGTAACAGCAAGACAATCTCTCAGACACGGATTGCAAGCTCTCCTGGAATTATAACTATAATATTATTAATGTACAACAATTGTAACCAATTAGAGTTCTCATATTACTATAAGAGGCAAACTCTGCAAGAGTTTGCTTTGGGACAGAGACTGTCCCAAAGGTTAAATTGGTTGAGTCGCTCACATAGTGGATTAGAGATGCCATCCATATTGGATCTATTTTGGATGAAACATCCCTGTAGACCAAGCAAAAGCCAGACATCCCAAGATGATGATCAGATTGAGTTACAGTCTTCTAAGTGGTGGTAATCAAAATAAAAAAAGAATCTTATGTTCACTCATTCTGCCTCTAACTCGACTCTTTCGACCACATTCACAAATCCTAATAGTCTACTAGATCATGTTTTTCTTAATCAAGAAGCAGGGAACATAATAAAACCGCGGATCCGGCTAACTACAGAGTTACCTTTCTGCTCTCATAAAACATAGAGACCATCATGAACCATCAGGTCAATGAGCTGGTGTCTTATATCTTACTTTAAGATATGTGACACCAGCTGATTGAAGTGATGGTTCAATATATAGCTGGGCAATATATGTGAAGGTCTGGTGTAGCACAAGGTGTTTTTCACGAGGTTTCTATGCTTTAGGTTTCCTGAATCGGAAGGAAGGTATTATAAGATATGACATAAAGTATGCACATGTGGAAGTTAGTAGTTTTAGATAAATATATTACCTTATCAGAAGGTATTTTACAGCATCCAACCTTTAAATTGTCAAGAATCTCAAAAAGAATTATTATGCTTTTTCTGATCTGGTCACAACAAAGGTTAAATATATTATAAATTTTATCAATATTATTCCTTGGATCTTCAACAATTTCAGAAGAGTGTAATGTATTGGAAATTCTCACTAAAGCTGGACGAATTTTCTTGAATACCATTTCCTGTAACATAAAATCCCTGCAAGTTGAGAAGAACATTCCACCATTCCAGTTTAGGCAAAGACATCATACCTAAATACAGTACTCAAATATGACAAAGATATTTCAAATTCAAATATTTTTATTTAAAATAGTATTTAAAATCACTTATTGGCTGTCAGGAATTACCACCCTAAAGAAATACTATGCCTCAGACACGAGAAGGATGGGCGCAACAAAGTCAACAGGCTTTTTTTTATGTTACAATATATGTAATATCATACAGTAAACATTTAAATTTAAATAGCCTAAGGGGGTGTTCACTCCATTCCTAGTCTGTGGTACCAGAAAATAATTAATGTTAGAGTAACCTTATACATATTAGCTGTCTCTTCACACCAAATAACCTGTGGCATTTACCATCTATTTGTTGATCCACATACACAACTCATCCATTTCATATGATAAATCCTAACATTGTTCTGGGCTATTTGTAAGTATGTATTGCAATGTTATCTGCAGAAGCTAAGATTGACTGTATCTGTATTTATTATTGAATATAAACCAAAAGCCCCATTTCTTTACAGGGCTTGTTAAATCTATCTATTAGAATATAAAAATAAACAATTTGAACCATTGCATATTGCTAAATATTTCTAACGTTTTCCAAAAAATGCACGTAAAAAAGCAATTTTAATTACTAAATATTACAATAACTTGAATTCTCCATTATGCTCACCTTAATTTGTCTCACAATGTCTTTCGTAGATGGATAAACCATTATTTCACTTTGTTTCTTCTCATCCTTGTCCATCCTACTAACCTTAGTGTATTTAAGAATAAACTGATTTTAAAATTATTGTGAATAGAATAATGTGCACTAGCTTACTGATACAAAAATTAAGTAAAAATTATTGCTATTATAGGATGATTATAGGTATAGGTACATACTTTATAGTAATCGTATATTTTAAACTTATCTGAACTTGCTATACTATAATTGCTTTTAAATGGTGAAACCTCAAACCTGTGGAGTGTGGAGGAAACTGGCCGCAATGCAAGTACAGTATCTTTAATTCTTTATAATATAACTTAATATATTCTTTGAGCTAGGGCTCACTTTGTATCATAATATCAACATGAAATAAAATCTATTTATAGGCATAATATTTTTATTGTGCATTCCTATTAAAAAAAAATCAAATTGCAATTTACAACGGTTTACCAAGAATATTTGAAAATTTTATTATTATTTTCGTTGATTCATTCCATCTAGAATATTGACACTATAGAATGGGACAGACGCCTTAAAGTGACGTTTTCAGAAGACTGTAGTGCCATCTGTTAGTTGGCTCGAAAAAGAAAGCTATGTCAGCTGTCACTCGCTTTGAAACCTTTCAACTTTTCTTTATTTGTGTCACTACTCACTGCCCACTGGTCATAAAATGGCGGCTAGTTCTAGCGCAAAGAGTATAATAATATATCGGGAATATGTTCTAGCGTTTGCGCATGAACTCTCTGCTATAGAAGTAGTCCCCAAAGAGAATAGAACTTTAGGAATATTAACAGATATATAATATTATGGGTATGTTCCGATATGCACTGTGACCACTGTACAGTGTGACGTCAATTTAGTATACTGTAAAGCCGTTTCTTTATAGCCAGATAAATTGGTAACTATTTAAAATAGAACGCAATCACGTACTGTCACCCGCATTTTGACGCAGCATTCAAATGAGTGTATTAAAGTTTTCTAGTTCATTAAAAAAACTGTTGTTGGAGTTCTGTCAAATTAAAAATATTTCGGATTAGACTGTAGTTATTGTTTATTAAACGTAAGGCACTGGGGTGGTTTTGACTGATCACGTGATCAAAGTACTGCGAGTACCTTACCTAGAAAACGCCAGTGCTCACAGTAGAATATGGCGGCAATTTATGACGTCATATCCCTTAGGATACTGCGGCAGTATACTCGCAGTCCAAAACGGAACGAATTTTTCGGCTCATCAAACTTAGCCCCCCTAAAAAAATTTTTTTCTATTTTTGAATTTTCAATATCGCATATCGTTAGTTCGTAGTTTGTTCTTAATTGTTCGCTATAAATAATTGTTTGTTCTTTTGTTGTTTATTTAAAAACAATTAATTAAAAATGGGGGAAAACGCCTACTATTTGGTTCTGGCACTCGCCGGCCGCTGCCGCGGCACGCTACGCTCGGCTCGTGCGTTGTTTTAACTGTTCTAACATAACCCAACCTAACCAATTTTAATGAATTGCAAATTTAAAAAAAAATCGAGAACAAACAAATGTTTATAGAGAACAATCAAGAACAAATGGCGAACTAACGATGTAATAAAAAAAAAATCTGGGGGCTAACTTTCTTGAGCTTAATTTTTCTACAGTGATAGCACTGTGCAGTGCTCGCAGTGCATATCGGAACATACCCTATATATAGTTTTTTGCTTGTCTAAAAACTCATAGACAAAATATTATGTTATTTTCGTTCGCCCTTGTTTGTTCCACCTATTCTACGACATCCAGTACATAACAAATATTCTTAAAAAAAGTGTGTGTGTCAGCTCCGACGCACGACTGGAGTTAACTCCTCAAGAACGATTGTCTTTGAACTGGTACTAAACAAAATCAAGTCCAATGGAGTCGGTTACAAGCAGACATACAGCAGAAGCTAATAAAAGCGTATTAATTAAAAAGATCGACATAATATGTAAGGGTAAATAAACGCATTAATGAAAAGTCTTTATGAAAATATATATATATATATGTATTTTTTTTATTTACATTGTTTACGTCTATTCGGCGAAAAATATTTCGCCGAATAATATATCAAATATTTTACATTTAAGTAGATCTTACATGATTCCATCATTATAATTATATTATCGAATCATATTATAACTGAAACTACAAAAATAGTTCATAGAAAATAAATCATAATAACCTTAAAATGATAATTATTAGATAGATACAAAAACAAAATATCATAAAAAAATAAACTAAGAGTGCCCCCGGCAGTGGAGTCATGACCAAGCGCTAAGCTATCGGTGGCAGGGCAGCAGGCATCTCTATCTGATCTTTGAACCAACTGCTTAGTGAGAACCTATTGATTCATTGATCAAGGCTCTCCGCTATAAGACTGCCGTAAGGACTATCCGGGCTGTGATGGTCGAGTCAACGTCTCATAATATGTCGGTTATCTCGTTAGCCAAGTCAAAGTAATTGCTGAACTTGTCCTTCTCAGCTTTCATGAAGTAATCTTCATATGGGATAGTAATTTCGACGAGGACAGCCTGGCGCTGGCAATAATCCTGCCCGTAACGATAGACCATTCCCAAGAGCCGGCGCTGGTACGTATTTATAGTACAAAATGTTATTATTATTACTCTTTATAAATTCATATATAAATTATTATTATTTCTCAATTCGACGATATTTTTTATGTTTGTTACCGCGGTACTTTCATCTGGGTGAAGCAATTTTGATGATCTTTTTTGAGGGTAGTTTTTTTTATGGAATAGGAGGACAAACGAGCGTACGGGTCACCTGTTGTTAAGTGATCACCGCCGCCCACAATCTCTTGCAACACCAGAGGAATCACAGGAGCGTTGCCGGCCTTTAAGGCAGGTGTACGCGCTTTTTTTGAAGGTACCCTAGGTTATGTCGTATCGTCCCAGAAACACCGCACGAGGAAGTTCATTCCACAGCTTTGTATTACGTGGAAGAAAGCTCCTTGAATACCGCACTGTGGAGGACCGCCACACATCCAGATGAGGATGATATCCTAACTTGTGGCGTGTCGTGCGAAGGTGGAATTCAGCGGCAGGAATCAGGTTAAACAGCTCTTCGGAACACTCCCCGTGATAAATGCGGTAGAAGACACACAATGAAGCGACGTCTCTACGCAACGCCAAGTGATCCAGCCGTTCACAGAGCACTGGGTCCCCGACAATTCGAGCTGCTCTGTGTTGCACGCGGTCAAATGGATCGAGCTGATACTGGGGTGCGCCAGACCAGAGATGACAGCAATACTCCATGTGTGGCCGGACCTGCGCTTTGTAGAGCGCTAGTATGTGGACCGCCTTGAAGTATTGCCGTGCTCTATTAATGACGCCCAGTTTCTTTGAAGCCAATTTGGCTTTGCCCTCCAGATGACCACGAAATTGGCAATCGCTCGAGATTTCGAGACCCAGTATTCCGATACTAGGCGAGGCTTTAAGGAAAGTGTTGTCGCGAGTTTTATTTAAGTTATGTTTATGGGATCTATTACAAAGTAACAGAAATTCTCAAGGGGCAAATTAATGATACTCGGCCGAAAATTTTATATGCGCTCTGGATATTTGAGTCTCCTACGTCGAATATGATGATCAATGGAACTCCTTAACGGCTATCTGTGGGAGAATTTCTAATTGTCTGTAATCTTATTGCAATGCGCTTATTTTCGTTGCTGCAATGCACCATGACGCAACGTTCTATCCATTTTTATCTGTACCCTGTAGCAAGAATTCTTAATTACTAAGAATTAAAATGAGATGGGATAACTAGGTGATGCAATCTTAAAAAATATGTTTAGCAACAATAAAGCACTTATGTTATGATACATTTTAACGGAATGAATCACCCTGAATGAGCCATTTGTTTATATTTTTTGTCATTGTATGCGTCGTATCAAAGTGAAATGAAAAAATTCTTGCATGTTTAATTGGTTCCCATAAATCTGTTCGTCCTGTTTCTTTTACCCATTATTTTTTTAGTATTGGATATAATGGAAACCTGAAATAAATTATTTTAATATCCTTACATCATGTTCCTTGTTTTATTATCAATCACAGGAAAACGTAACAAATGTCGTTCTAATTTCCTTACTCCATACAAAAATACCGCTGTATATTATTAATACTAATAATAAATACGTGTTCTATGTTATTTAAATCAAATTTAATAAAATAAGGTTTAAAATAAAAGCATAACCCTATAACTTGGGTAAAACTAAATTTATGTTATGGCATCATTTTGGTTGTCACTGTTTTACGTTTATTTTGATTACGACAAATGTACTGAAAATAGGTGACCTAAAATCATAGATAGTTCTTAAATCGATACTATTGTAACGAATATTTCAGATTAAATTTATTTGTTATAAGGTTGTTACAAATTGAAAGCGTTAGGTGAAAAGCAATATTTACGTGTGGACGCTAACTGCTGGATTTTTGCATTCACTACGGCATTGGCAGCCAGAAACATCAGCCAAGCATTGCGTTATCTTTTATAAGTTGTAAGTCCGTACCTCACTCCAAATATGTTTGAAAACAATAAAATCACAAAATTACAAAAATACTTTTTGCAAGCACGATGACGTGACAGATCTTTGTTTATTTGCCCCAAAGCTGAAATTGAGCAAATCAATAAAATGGGTTATGAATTACGCGATAGAGATGCAAGATCAAAGGCTTTGTCCCGTTCTATCTCAGCCAGGAGTTTAGGTTTAGGAGTGGTAGTGCCATGTTGGGTCCTCACGGACACAACCGAATTGGGCCGGCACGCCCGGAGAAATACCACTCCCCCACTCGAAACCGGCGTGAAATAGCGGCTATGCCGCTGTGTTTCGTCCGGTGAGTGGGGTATCCGGAGGCCTACACCCCCCCTCCCAAATACAAATGGCAGCACAGACTAAAAAGAGACTACTCCAGGACGGTACCAGGCTATGCAGCCCTGGAGAATCCATCCCTGGGCGTCCACAATTAGGGACTATATCTAACAGTGGTTGCCCAGGCTGCCCCGCGTATTCTGGAGGGGGCAAATCTGCGCTGACTCGGGGCAAACAGAGCAGGAGGCTCAAACCACCCTCCTCCACACTCGCTGTGGACTTTTGCAACATCAGGGGGCTTCGATCAAATTTAAATGCCGTCCACTTTCATCTGGAGACGGCGAGACTCTTTTTAACCGAGACACAGATATCCTCCCTGGCTGATTCATCTTACCTTTCCTACCCGGGGTATAATTTGGAACACTCCTTTATACCACGGGCTGGCGTGTGCGTTTACGTCAGGGAGGATGTCTGTCTCGACGCCTGAGTTTTCTTGAAGGACAGGACCTAGCCATCATCTGGCTGCGTGTAGACTGCGATGACCATCCGCGAATCTACGCATGCCTGTATAGGTCCCATAGCGGTAACGCAGAAACTGACCAGCTCCTCTAACACATCCAAATGGCTACAGATTCCGTGTTGGAGCAGATCCCCACTGCAGAGATCGTGTTTCGTGCGATCGTGCGATTTTAACGACAACGATTTTAGTGCTGCGGACATGTGCTCCGGAACTGGCGCCGGTCCTTACCCGTCTTTTCCGGCTCTCCTACTCATCAAGCGTAGTCTCGAAATTATGGAAGGTGCTTTAGTGCACCCGATCCCTAAGAAAGGTGTACATGGTAAAGGTGGCATACTTGGCGTCGATATATCGAGCGACGTTCAGTTCCGTGGTCACTTGGAAGAGAAGGCCAAACTGGCCTCTAAAAAGCTTGGTGTACTCAGTAAGGCGAGACAGTACTTCACTAAAACCCACCGCCTGCAACTTTATAAGGCGCAAATTCGGCCTCACATGGAGTTCTGTTCTCACCTCTGGGCGGGTGCTCCCCAGTACCAGCTTCTTCCATTTGACCGCATACAACGAAGAGCAGCTCGAATCATCGACGATCAAGTCATCTCCGATCGGCTTGATTCTCTAGCATTGCGTAGAGATGTGGGTTCATGCATTTTCTACCGCATTTATCACGGGGAGTGCTCAGAGGAGCTGTTCGGGTTGATTCCAGCGGCCGAATGCATCATCGGACATTACGTGCAAAGTATCATCCGCATCACGTAGACGTCTGGCATTCCACAACCGCGCGTTTTGTTCGAAATTTCTTGCCTCGCACAGCCACTTTGTGGAATCAACTACCGGCAGCGGTCTTCCCGAACAGATACGACTTAGGGACCTTCAAGAAAAAAGCATATTCCCACCTTAAAGGCCGGCAACGCATTTCTTGACACACCTGTTGTTGCGGATGTCCATGGGCGGTTGCCTCACCTCTCCCTATCCCATGAGCCTCTTGCCCGTTTGCCCCCTCTCATATAAAAAAAAAGCCAAAGTTGTACATCGCTTGTCCTTTCTATCTGTTATGAACTTACCGACGGTTCTTCTGTAGAGTTAAATAGGTATTCTAAGTTGCGTAGCTACTATAAATGGTAATCGCGCAAACTTCATTTATGGAAAGAAAGGGCTGACACATGACATTTCAGTGCCAAGGTCAAATTTGACAATCATCTTGTGGCGACTGAAAGTTTATTGTATTTATGCTTACATTGTATATTTTGAGTTTTTTTATTTTATAACTATTCTATAATATATAAATCACAATATTTAAATTGTTTAATTAAAAAAACGAGAAGCAAATATGAGCGAATTAGTATGGGGAATTAAAAATGGAGATATCGACCAAGTGAAGGATATTGTAGAGAAAAACGTAATTGAATCCTCAAGTTTTTACTAATCTTATATCAATAAGATTTATATTTGGTTTTTATGTGCTATTATACAGTATTATTATTACTTACGAATTCTCCTTCTGTTACAGAAAATTGATGTTAATGCATTTATTGACGGCAGGGTACCGCTTCACTATGCGGCTGACTATGGACAAACAACTGTACTAAATTATCTATTAGATAAAGGAGCAGATCCAAATGTACGTATACAACCTAAATTCCAAAATTGGCTCACTATTCACTCTTATATTAGGTATATAGGTAATGAATAAGATCACTGAAATATGCACAAGGCTAATTAATTTAATGTCATTAGAAACTGTATTTGGTGTACATAAATGCTGTCACACAGCTTCATTATTAACCTAGCAAACATATGCTTTAAGATATATAATGTTTAATTTTGTAACAGGGTAGAAATAAAAAAAAGCTGTCTTAAATGACTGATTTTATTTGAGGTTTCTTAGAAGAAGGAGTCAAGTAAATTTGCTATATACAATTAAATAAACTTAAATATCAATATATCATAATAATCAGTCATCTAATTCATAATAAAACTCATCAGTACATTCTCCATCTGTGAATTTAAATTATACCAGCACAGCCCGCAGTGCTGAACATTGGCTGCCATGAATCACAGCAGCTTAATATGCACTATGGATAACCAAATACACTACAAGGTTGTAACGAAGAAATCTTAGACTTCTTTTTATGGCTAGCCTCAATCTGCCAAGCCCTTACTGTACGACAAGGAATTTCATTCAAATTATATCTATTTCTAGGGCTATTTTCTATCATCTTTGATCTGTTCGTTCAATCCTCCTAATGTACCTATGTATTTTTGTATGAGTGCATAAATCTGGGATCAAAAATTCTTGTAAAACTTACTTCTGAAGACATAACACATTTCTTGCAATGGTACTCATCAGATACAAGTAATTGTATTGTACAAAATAGGTAAGCATCTAGAATCTAGATGTAAGCAACTATAGATGAATCAACCTGCTAAATCAACTCAAACTCAATACTCAGAAATTACCACTCAAAATCTACTGCTGATATCCAATCGGGCATTTATATTAGAGGTAAAATTCAAGAAATTTGATAAACCACAATATTATAATACCTATGTGAGCTTTACACAGCATCACAACAAAAACTGAGAAGGCTTAAATTCATGCAACATGTTGGCCATATTGAAAGTTTCTGGACTAGCAATTTACAATACGTTTTTTTTACAAAACAATTACTTTATTTTAAATTGGAAATACACCCGAGAGTGATTGCCATTTCTTTTCGCAAATAATAAATTGCAAAAAGTTGAATGTCTAATGGTCGGTTTCTGAAGTACTTTTAACAGCAGTTTATCTATTCGATAGCGCTATTGGTTCGATAACCCACAAAAGTGTGTTTCTGAATGACGCAACACTAGTTAAACTCAGTTTAAACTACAGTTAACTTAACTGACCAATGTGTGCTGTTTAACCGTTCCATAACTTTATTTGACGTTTGATTTCAGTTATAGATTATAATATAAATAATAAAGCACCTACCTCTGTGTTTCAAATATATTAGCAGTATTGTTATTCGTGAAAGTTAAATATTTTTTTAGTATTCGGATTACGGCATAATGGATTTTCGGAGTAGTTCCATCAGAATCTGATTTTGAATTACTGGAGTTTATTTCTAATATATCTGTACCATGAAACTTAAGACGTAGGAGGAATCCTTTTGAAATGTATACGGAACAAGAATTTAAATTAAGGTATCGCTTTATAAGATAAGAATACTGTGCTTCATATTAGTAATGTGATTAGCCCTGTTCTAGCTCCCGTTATTTACCGTCAATACATCTGATTTTATGCTACAAGTAGATACTTTGCAAGTAGATAGTAATTGGTGATGATATTAATGTTCACAAAATTAGTGTCAAGAGTGGTTCATAAAGTAAGCGATGAAATAGCTAAGCTGTAGCTGGGTAGGATTTATATAAGTATGCCGAATAATGAAGATACTAGGGATGTTATAGCACAATTTTTTAAAATTTCTGTATTGGCCTCCACGGTAGTCCCGTCCGTCTTTTTGTTGTCAATAATGAATAGAAATTCTTTGGCTACTTCGATGAGAAGCACCTTCTCTCTTTCGATGAAGTTTTTGCTACATTTGATGGATTCCATCTTTTAATTACAGAAAAAAGACAAGAAACAAAATATTATATTGAATCTTAAACGAAATGCACACTACGAAGTTTCAAATACGAATAACGAAACGAAAACAATTGAATTTCGAAAACAATAGTTTCATATTGACATCTTTTTTAAAAAATAAACACCCAACACTGTTGTACATGCAGCCACTGATAAATAAAAAGTATTATTATGTTTTACCAATTTATTATAAAAGCAATTATTTATCATCACAGAAAATAATATTGTACTCAAAACTGGAATTAATTATGAATTTAAATGAATATTATTAATTTAAACTAACCATTTAAAACAGAGCCCTCTAACGGCACAATAAGGAACCAGTTATCGATTGCATAATTATTGAACGATGCGATCTGTATTCAGAAACGAAGTGACAGTTAACCGACGCTTATCACATAGGTACATAACTTTAACGGACCAATAGCTAGTAAGAGTTTATCAGAGAGCTTCAGAAACCGGGCAAAAAAAAAATTGTTGTTGTAACTGTTTTTATGTTAGATCTTGCGTAATAGCGTTTTAATGCTTCAAAATGTGTAACACTAGCACGATCAAAGAAAATAATATGTTGAATGTCAATAAATTCTGCATTATTAACAATTACTTTTATAATTTTAGGTAGTTGACAAGCATGGCATATCTGTGATCCTAGCTGCCATTTGGGAAGGCCATACTGACTGTGTCAAAACTCTATTAAAAAGTGTAAGAATTGTATTGTTACCTCTTGGTTATAGCTCTAGTTACATTAGTAAAAATTTTGATTCTAACCCAAGTGCCCTGCACTGGTTGTTAACCACAGGGGTATCTTACCGATTAGCCAAGTGCTAGTACAGTTAATTAGCAATCGCTTGTAATTGTACATTCCTAACCGCCTCTTAATATCAAACGCGGCGCGATTGAGTTGAAAGTTTCGACCCACTTCGCAGAAAAAAAAAAGTCTGCATCAAATTCTGAAAACAACTTGGGAACTTGTTAAATTGATGCGATAATAAAGGAGAAATACTGCAAGTATCTTTTTTTATTGTTGCCGGGAATAAAAATCGACACTTTTTGGAGTAGTCCAACCTGTAACGCAATTTTATCGCGTTTAGCCACGCGCTTCAGGCGACTGTCCCTTCAAACCAATTGCTGCTATTCTCTTGTGTGCAACGGATTTACCTAGGGGCTAAAATCCCATGTGTTTTGAATATTACTAGCATACTATAGGTTTGTGTCTTCTACCGCATTTATACGAGGAGTATTCCGAAGAGCTGTTCAACCTGATTCCTGCCGCCAAGTTCGCACATCGTATAATCCCCTCCCTGTGCAGTTTGTAAGGAACTTCTTCCACATACAACCAAGGTGTGGTTTGAAATAAGCAATTTGCGACAGCACAAATGAGCTTCATTGTGTGGTGATTCCGAGACGATGGGTGCCTTCAAAAAAAGCGCGTTCACCGTCCTTAAAGGCCGGAAACGCTCCTGTGATTCCTCTTGTGTTGCAAAAGAATATGGGTGTCAGTGTATACTTATCATGAGATGACCCGTATGCTTGTTTGTCCTTCTCTTCCTTAAAAAAAATATAATACATGCCCGGAGGCCCATCAAGATGTTTCTTAGGGAGACTGGAACAACTGTTTTATACAAAGGTTTCAATGAACCTGTTATTTTATATAATTCTATGTAATCAACCATAATTTAATGTAAATTATTTTATTATTGCTTGGTCAACTTTGATTAGGTTTTAGTTAATATTAGCAATATATTTATATACAGGGTGCATCAAAAAATGGCAAAACTCCTGATGGTACTTCATACATTGATGCAGCAGAAAAGGAAGAAATCAAAGAACTCCTAACATAGAATTGTAATTACTCATTTTGTATTTACTCATTATCATTACAGCCAATAAATACTTAAAGCAACACTAAGATTTAAATATTTAAGGGCATTTATTTACAAGTTTATTTTTGTATGCTCATTAGAAGATTATGTGTATTATCTGCGTCCATTGGCCAGTGATTGGCCTATATCATATTATCCAGATAGATTTTTTTTTTTGTTATTGCAGATGGTAGGCCTATTCTTTCTAGTAGCAAATAAATTATTTTATATTAAGACATTTACTCTCCCAAAAAGGGTAAGAATATCATAATTTATATTGGTAAAAATAAAAAGAAAAAAATGTTACATTATGTTTTATTTAACACTTAACCTGTATCACAATATTGAATTTCATATTATATTCAGAAAAAGTAAAGAACAAATTAGTGCCAAGCGTTTTACCTGTTCGATTGCATAAAGGTTAACTACAATTTGTATGGTGTTGAAACAGCGCCATCTAGTGAAAGTAGAGGAAACATCATAGATGTCATAAAAATCGTAGTTAACTTTTCTCACTCACACTTGGCACTTGAACTGAGTCACTTATTAAGCTTCAAACTTAATTAACATTTATGACTCAAGAACTCTGATCATTATTTTTTTAATGTTGGTCCTTGCCCCATAGGTCTGAAAAGGCTTTTTTGAGCCAATGTGCTAATTTGAATAATAAACCCTTTACCTGCAGACTATATAGAATATAACATTAAAAAGATGCCTAATTGTGACTAGTTTGTAAATTTTATAACATTCAATAAATAATTGTACCAGCACTTAAAATCACAGATTGTTTCAATACTACAAACACAACATGAAAACTATTCATTTATAATTCCCCATCACCACTGTATTTTTTATGTTTATTTTTGACTGGAGGACAGTAACATGCATTTTTCTGTGCATCCAGATATGATTTGCATCCAAGTGTTAATGTTCCTGTAAATAACAATTTAGCTGCTCCCTTGCAACCTGAAAAAGGTAAGTGTAATTCTCAAAATTTTAATTTCTGGCTACACCATTGTAATGAAGTTGAAATTGTAATTAAATCATGTTTGACCATATTATAAAATAAAATAAGCCTTTTTTTCTTTTGAAGTACTTCAAATTAACCAAGTTTATATAATTAAACAAAGTATTGGACCAATTTTCTGTCCATCGCTTTCCATTCTTGCTGATCAATTTGGGTTGGGTGAGAGCCCAGGTTTCACAGCCATAAATTATAATATGGTAGGATGCACATGTTATGTCTTTGTTTTAATATTTATACTTAGGGGTTTGCTCATTAAAATCTCCTTTAGTGCCCAATACTTTCTTCATCCATATGCTACTGTTTTGTTTCCTTGGTCATATGATTAAAATAAATTATTATATTATACTCACTAATTTATAATGGGTAAGCATACCTTTAAAATAACTAAAGTCACCAACAAAGCCCAAGAGATTGCGAAACTTGGCAGTTCACACAGTTCCATGGACAGATGGCGGGTGGGGCAGAAAAGTCCCCGAATACCACATACTGGAAGACTCAGTGATGGTAGGCCCCCCACAATATGGACCGAGGATCTGGTCAAGATTGCTGGAATATGTTGGATGAGGGCAGCCCAGGACTGATTGTTGTGGAGATCTTTGGGGGAGGCCTTTGTCCAGCAGTGGACATCTTCTAACTGATGATAATGAATCATACCTTTTATTACAGCATCTGCGGCAACATTCATACTTTTAAATGAATCACAATAAGTGTAAAGACATCTCTTGAACTCCAAATCACAAACTTCCTTGCCACTATTACATGAATCATAACAAATATCATGAGCATCACAACATTTTGTCATTTGCTCAATAGGTAAATATTCTGATGAAATTTCAAAACCTAAAGATCCACAACCATCAGATTTTGGAATATGGTTCTTATTACGAATCGGTTTTTGTCCTGAAAAATATGCAAATTTATTAAAAAGACAGTATTATAATAACAAAATATTGACACACACAAATTATCTTGCCCCAAACTAGGCATAGCCTGTACTATGAGTACAAGACAAAAATATATTTAATACGATACACTTACTTAAACATACATAAATACATATAAACATCCATGACTCAGAAACAAACAAAGCACCTACCGGGATTCGAACCCGGGATCAGTGGGCAGGATCACTAACCACTGGGCTATAGGGGTCGTCATAATGTAGGTAAAAATAGCTTTAAAAACCACACACCGCCTGGACATGTAAAAATACATTCTTCTTCAACTGCTGCGTCAAAAACTTCATGTATAGATTTGAACTTTTCAGCCACAGTAATCATATTACGAAACACATCTCCAAACACAGTTTCTGCTGATAAGACAGCATCCTTTAAATTTCTTAATAAACTAGAACCAATTCCAGTATATGCATAGGCAGCAAAAGTTAAAATATAAATAAACAGTTTTCTGTATGGAATATCCATTGTAAAATACGGTACAAAATACTACAGTAGAGTATATTTAACAACACAAAAGAAATTTGATTTAAAAAATTCTAATCATAGCACGTATACGTGGTAATTCGTAATTGCATAATTGAAATTTGATATAAATAAAAATTCCATTTTAACTCTCAATCAACATTTATAATTAATATGCAAAGAGGATGTAAATTGTAAATACTACGTAATATGATGCGGGACTGCTCAGTGGAGTATTAGTCAAGGAACATATTTACTCTAGGTGGTTGGTGACTAAGTATTATCCGGCTAAGTTTGAAAGCGAACAGTTGCTTAAAACGTCGTCTATCTCCGTTCTATTACAAGATTAAAGCCGTCATCTGTCAATCTATCGACGACTCCACGTTTCATACAATCGAGTGAATCGCCTTTTTTTTAGGGTTTCGCTAGGCTGTTTTTATCTGAGTGACGAGTGCAACTGTAAATACTAAACATTGTATTCTTTGGTCCTGACTCATCTCTTAAAGCTACATTAAAAATAAAAGTCAAAACTCAAACAATAATAATAGGTAGTAGCATAGCCTACTATTATTTTTGATAAGGTACGTACATTTATTATTATATGTAAATAAAGTACTCCATCTAGAACGTACTCGGAAAAAACGTGAAGCTACGTACGCTTCTATATTATTCTTAACCAAGTGGAGGGATTTAAATATTAACCCAAATGTGTGAGAATAAAACCGCGTGCCGACAAATTGCATCTCCGATCTGAATCGCCGAACCTAAGGTGCTTAAAAACTTCATCATCATCATCAGCCGGAAGACGTCCACTGCTGGACATAGGCCTCCCACAATGATTTCCACGACGATCGGTCCTGCGCTGCCCTCATCCAACATATTCCGGTGAGCTTTACCAGATCGTCGATCCATCTTCTGGGGGGCCTACCAACACTGGGTCTTTAGGTACGTGGTCGCCATTCGAGGACTTTACTGCCCCAACGGCCATCTAACTGCCCTGCCCCTGCCACTTCAGTTTTGCAATCATTACGGCTATGTCGGTAACTTTGGTTCTCCTACGGATCTCCTCATTACTGATTTGATCTCGTAGGGAAACTCCAAGCATAGCCCTCTCCATTGCCCCCTGAGCGACCATGACCATTTTCATAAGGCCCATAGTACCCCGTCTGCGTACCGTAAGTCATCACTAGCAACACACACTTGTCAACTTTATGGCCTACCCAATGTTCATAAGAAAGAAGTCCCGCCAAGACCCATTGTTAGTCAGTCAGTTAAACATGTAGCTTAGGTATTGCAATATTTGGTGGGAAGGACAACGTCACATATAAAAGACTCCCGAGATTTTGTAAGTATTATTCAGAATACTAGGCAATAGGAAAGTGTAATAATGGTCAGTTGCGATGTGGAATCATTGTTCACTAACGTTCCGATTTCTGAGTGCATAACAGCGATAACTAGTATTCTTCGAAACAATAATACCTCTACGGAATATGTTAAATTATTAGAGCACTGTGTCTGTTCTGGGTACTTCCTATATAATGGAAAATATTTTCTACAAATTGAAGGCGCATGGGCCATGGGCAGTCCCGTCGCACCGGTGGTTACTAATATGTGTATGGATTACATCGAGGATAAGGCCATTACTAGCGGACCCAGACTGTCTTAAAACTGGGAGAAGATATGTTGATGAAATTTCTGCCATAATTAAAGGAGGACGGAATCAGGTAGAAATGTATGTAACACACCTCAATACTGTACATAAAAATATAAAGTTTACTTGTGAATTAGAGGACAAAGAATGACAAAATATAAGATTGGTATTCTTGGATGTCGCACTAGAAACTCGCCCTAACGGCACGATCAGCCATGGTGTTGATAGAAAACCCACTCACACTGACAAATGCCTTCACGAAACCTCGCATCACTATCCCGTACATCTATCGTCAGTGGCTAGATCGTTAACAAAATGTGTACATTAGTATAACGAGTAATTTCTGGTGAACGCCAATACATCCCACGGCTTGTTATGCTATTGAAATTAAAAAGCATCTCAACAATTTTAATACGGGGGATGGTTTTAGACTAGCGCAAACATGGAATAACGTGGTCTCACACTGCAGTACAAATGCAACAAAAAGACCCTAAAGTATGGACGTGGCCAATAGTGTATATCGTGCATTAGAGAATCAAAGCCCAAAATGAATTAGGCGCCACGTGGACGGATGTACTATAATTAGTGTAATATGTTTATGCCGCCTCCGCAGTTCCGCCGCGACCACGTTTCATGCAATTGGATCGAAATATCGGCATCAAATTAATCAAGTATATATCGTGAGTACCCGTCATAATAATAACAATTATGAAATGTAAATAAATGATGCCACCTTTTTGGTACTGGCGTAACTTGTAAAACAAACCATGTCTCAAACGTTATTCTACCGTAAAAAGTTGCGAGATGCATGTAATGCCAAGTTGGTCAATTTATTCAGTCCCTACTATCCTTTGTGTTGTAAGGATAAGGGTCCTTCTGTCTTAAGTTATGATGTAATTAGCTAACTAACAACATCTTATAGTGACAGTATCCATATTCAAAATATTTATGTTTAAAATAAATAGACCAACAAACAAATAAATAAAACAAAATCTGTCATCTTCTGATTGATATTTTTTGAACAAAGTAGAAATAGTTTTTTGTCAATGTCTACTGTCTAATCTACGTCGTAGAAGACAGATCACAGAAGTACTTAACTATGCTATTTAGAATTTATTTCTATTGCTGTTTAGAATTTATTTCTGAACGCTACGCATAGTTGACTGAACGTAGTGTTTAAATTCTCTTTGGTTGACATTTAACCATCCGGTTGCCATATTGGTTTTTAAAAGTAACCTTTTCCGTTTTGTTGTCGCAAAAATGACGGGCTTTAGTAATAAGGTGAGAGTAAAAAATGTGAAATAATACTAAAACATTACCTTTGCGTTTGTTTAAACGTTGCATTTACATATCCTTTTATCTTAGAATGTAGTTCAATTAGTTTTATTGTTGAAAATTGAAAACAAAGTATCATGTAAAAGTACCACACGTGTGCAGCACTATGTCTGCTGTAATGTGTTATTCGTTTGTATTCAAGTAATAGTTATTTGTCGTCTTTACAAGCAGCTGTTATTTGATGTAATCAAAAATTGTTATACGCTTATATGATTAAATATTTCATCAAATAAATGTCTTAGATACTTTCAGTTGAGGTTATGTGAAATGTATTTCATGGCATGAAATTCTTTATTTTAGGCCATAGTTATTGATGGCCGTGGCCATCTACTCGGTCGTCTTGCGGCCGTTATTGCTAAGGTCCTCTTGGAAGGAAACAAGGTTGTTGTCGTAAGATGTGAACAAATTAACATCTCAGGAAACTTCTTCAGGTGAGTTAAAACTTTCCAGTATTATTGATAATTAGTAATATTCTGCTTTTATAAATGATGTTATTCAATTGGGTAATTTGCGTCTGAATTTTTAATGTTGATATATGAAGTCAGTCTGATACTTATTTAAATTTTGCTTGATCATTTCTATTTAAATATATTTCTGAATACTCTTGGATACTTTCAGGAATAAGTTGAAGTTCATGTCATTTTTGCGGAAGCGGTGCAATGTCAACCCAGCACGCGGACCATTCCACTTCAGAGCCCCTTCAAAAGTTCTGTGGAAAACAGTCAGAGGTAAAATTAGTATTACAACTAGTGTCCTCTATATGATTAAATGTTGGGAGGATTTTCATCTTAATTTCTACAATTCAGTATTGCATACATGCTGCTATTATTTTTTATGAACTGGATATCAACTACATCCATAATAATGCTTATGCTGTAAAATTAACCTTATGGAGACACACCAAAAGCCAATTATATTACTTTTATTATTTACTTTTTACAAAGTTACTTTAATCTCATAAACCTAATGGCAACCTAAATATTTTCAGGATTTGGTAATAGTGTAATATCTCAGGGGTTTCTGTATAACATTTCTGAATTTTTTTTTCTCTTTAACACTAGCAATATTTTTACATGATTATTTTCATATCTATCCATGATAGTTTAAAAGCTATAGGTATGAAATCCTCCTCAATTAATTAGTGTACAAGTATATTCTGAAATATTTATGTAATTTAAGGCATGATCCCACACAAAACTGAGCGAGGAAAGGATGCTCTAAGACGGCTTCGTGCTTATGATGGCTGCCCACCACCATATGACAACCGTCGCAGAGTTGTGGTTCCAGCTGCCCTCCGAGTATTCTGTTTGAAACCTGGTCGCAAGGTAAATATGATTAATATTTGTCAGATCTTAAGATTTTAATTCAAATATATTAAATGATGTTCTTTTATTGGGTAATTTGCGACTGAAGGTATAAAATCTATGTTGAAATGTATAAATAAATCTGATGAGTTTGCTGAATGAGCCCTAACTATGGTGAATATTTTCTTTATCTTTTATTTATCTTATTTTGTTAACAGTACTGTCATGTTGGTCGATTATCACATGAAGTTGGCTGGAAGTACAGTGCTGTAGTTCGTAAACTGGAAGACAAGAGAAAGTTCAAGGCAATCCACAAAGCCTCTTACGAAAGGAAGCTCAAGGTACATAACTTCAGATCTCAGATTCATAATAATAGTACTAATAATGTCAATGATGAACATTTTTACTTACCTACATTATCTGACAATAATGAACTGAAATACTTAACTGATGAATTATTTACTTTAAAACAATAAATATTAATTGTTAATTTTGCAAATGAATTAATATTATGATTTTCTTTTCAGATAATCACCGAGCAAGCAGGTGAAAATGTAGCTAAAGTGACCGCACCATTCTCTGCAATTATGCAATCCTATGGATACAATTAGGATAAGAATATTTACTAAATAAACCTTTGGTTGCCCAATATGTTTTCATTATTTAATAAACCCAGATTTCTCTCACCATAACAAATGGAAATTTCAGTATTCTCTATGATTGTGTATTAATCAATTTCCCAGGTAAGTAAATTTGTTCTGTTGTTAGTGCATCACAGATGATTTGGAGTTTTCAATCAAATATGTATGGTATCAGTATAGCAGTATATTGTCAACTCAGCCTTGGGAAATTCCACTTCAGGGTCCTGTGAAAATTTTATGGAAAGCAGTTGGGAGGTAAAACAATTTACATGTATTGTCTTCTATATTATAAATACTTACTGCTAGAATTTTACGAACTGTTTACCTCTTACACTAAACCTTATAGAGACAACAAAAGCTGATCATATTACTAAGATTGCTGCAGGTTAAACTTGGAATTGACTGTTTTATTTGTTATACAGAATTACTTTAATTTTGTGTTGAGCATTTGCGTTGTGGTGGGATATCTTATAGCGTTTTTTTTATAAAAATTTCCTGATATGTTACACTTCATAATTTTTAAACAATAATTTTTTCATCTATTTGTGTTAGTAAAAATGTTATGGAGATGTTTATGTAACTCTCCTTTGTTAAACTTAGTGTGTGAGTAATTATTTTTAATATGTATGTAATTTTAGGCATGATCTCCAACAAAACAGTTTGAAAATGGTAGCTCTGAGGCTGACTTTCACCACAACATGACATCCATCACAGAATGTGGTCTCAGCTATCATCCGAGAATTATGTTTGAACCCAGGTTGCAAGGTAAAAAATATTTATTAGATCTTCAGATTTTTAAAATATTCAAAATAATCTTAATTTTTAGGTAATATGTGACTGGAGGTAAAAACCTTTTGTTAGGCTTGTGTGTTGAACAAATAACAGAGTACTAAACTGTGGTCTCATGTCTCATCTCTCTCAGCAAACAGGAGGTTAAATGCCTAATTTATAAATCTTCAGCATCTAACTGTTATTTAATTACATTTATTTTGTTACTAGTAAATGTTACACCATTCACTGTCACCTCTGTAGATGTTTATAAATTGAAAGAAAGATCTGTTGTCATTTTTTGTATTAAAAAATTCATTTAAGTTGGGGATTTCAGCAAATACCTCATTTTTATCTACTGTAGTCGAAAAACTGAGCTTTAGGCATAATTTTGATATGGTCATTTTGGAAAATTAAATTGTATAATTCCTTAAATATTTTAAATATTTATTGAATCTATGACTAGTCTTAGTTAAAAAACTTAATGTATGTAATATAGCTACTATTTTCACCTCAGTTGACGGTAGACACAAATTTATATAACTGTTGGATTCAAAGTCAAGGGGAACAGAGACTTGGACAAGTTACAGCACAGTAGATATGAGTTTTTTTAACTTCGAATTTATCTATACTTTATTAGTTCTAAATTTTTTTTGCTTGTGTTACACAAAAAAGGACAAACTTATGATTGCAGGTGTGGATTTGAGTGTGAGTTGTATATAGCTCTTATATATAGTGAAAACAGGTTCTTTGCATACTTTCCTAGAAATTAGATTTCCTTTTTTGTGTACAGGAAGGTACATTAGCATCGTTTGGTGCTTCACATGCACATATGTCATTATTGAACTGAGTCATACTAATGAACAGGCAAAGTTATGTTTAATTGTTATCTTATTTTGATAAGCAGATTTATAAAACTCCCTGACGGAGTACCTAGCAGGCACTGCAATGAATCTGATGAGTTTGTGGATAATCCTGTTAGTTGTTATGGTGATTTTTCTTCTTTAATGACAAAATTTTGTTTACAGTAATGTCATATTGGATGATTGTCACATGAAGTTGGCTGGAAGTGCAGTGGCATAGTTGGTAAACTGGAAGACAAGAGAAAGTTGAAGGCATTCCACAAAGCCTCTTACGAAAGGTAGCTCAAGGTACATACTTCAGATCTCAGATTCATTATAATAGTACTAATAATGTCAATGATGAACATTTTTACTTACCTACATTATCTGACAATAATGAACTGAAAAACTTAACTGATGAAGGATTTAATTTAAGAAATTTTAATGGTTTATTTTACCAATTAATTAATATTAAATATGATTTTCGTTCCAGATAATTAACAAGCCGAAGCAAGTGTCAAAGTGGCTAAAGTGACAGAATTGTTCTCTGCAGTTATACAATTAGGATAAGAATATTTACTAAAAATAAAACTTCCATTACCCAATATGTTTGTATTATTTATTATACATAGTACACCACCAAATAAAGTAACCAAAGTAAGTAATTATACAAGTAACACCACACTATTACCAAAGCAAATGGACCAAAGCTATTTAAATTATTTGTGAATCAATCCAATTCAAAAGTTAAAATAAGTAGGTATGTCCATTCTGTTGATAGTGCATTATTTGGGAGTCTTCAGAGGCAATACAAATTCCTCCTAAATACCCTTAGTACCTATGGTTTTAAATCACGTCATGGAGGACGCAAAATCGGTTGTATTTTCTAGGTACCGAAATAATATTTTTCCTATAAATAAGGTACAGTAGAATTGAAATAAATGTCGGTTATCCGTATATTTTAGGCTCAAAAATGATAGTAGGGTGTAAGTTGGGAAGTTTCTTCGCATTTTATTTGAAAACATTTTTTTTTCAAAGCCGCTTATCTGCATATAATGTCCAGTGTCATCTTGTAAGTAGTATGGTGCGCACCCGTTACTGTAGAAATTTTGTGACTGATTAAAGAAAAGTATTTTTGGCATTATCTTGACACTGCCTAAAAAATCTGAAGAGACCGAAAGAAGTGGAAATATGTCTGAACTCTGTATTTGCTGAGTGTGTAAAGATGCTTGGTGGTGTAGCGTCATCTTGATGAAATCACACCCTTTTTTTTGATAAATATCGGCCGCTTTCTCTCAATTTCTTGTTTTTATGTCAAACTGATAACAACTGTATGGATGTAGAGATCTTAAGAGGTGGTTCTGCCCGGTGTTAAAAGCTAACAATGCCCCTCAGTTCCACCATACACACAGCATGACCTTATTGCGAGATAACCCAGGGTTTACCACAGCGTGAAGCCTGACCGGCTTTCGACCACGACCTTTTTAGACAATCATATCAAATACAAATAAATACAAATATTTTTATTTTGTCTCAAAAGAAAAACGTATTATACAAAAAAGCCATGTACATGCTACTACATACTCATAATACCTACTACACAACATTATACATCACAACCTTTAGATACAAACATTAAGAAGAAGCCTATATACTTGTTTGGTAAGTGCATCTAGACAAGTAGGTACGAAGTTTTTATTGCTAGGACTTCTTAAAGAGCCTAGGCACATACAGACAGTAGGTTTTATGTGAAGCAGACATAAAAGCTGGTGCCTTCCCAGAAAATTGATATTTTGCTGGAGTGGTAGGTATGTAGTCTACATTATGACAACAATCTACTAGTACATGGCTGAACTCTAACTCCTAACTAAGTTTCCCTGTGTTTAGGATATTAGTACTCCCCGTGTATCGGTCTGTTATTCCATAGTTCAAGAATGTGTATATCAGACTATTATAATGCACAAAATGAGTAGTAGTTTAATAATTTTGAGAGGAAAAATAAATAAGTAATATAATATAGTATATAATTAATTTAAAGGTATGAGTAGTAATGAGTAAATATGTAGGTCGGTATGTATACCACCAGATAATTATGTACATACTAGTGAAGGTATATGATTGTATATTTCTTTATATGTATGAAATATAGATGGATATAATATTTTCTAAAAGAATATGTGCTTATTTGCTAATAAGTGACGTAAGGTATCTAAATTATTACCTAGTTTTAAATTAAGCAAGTTTAAATGTATCCTAAACCTATTGAAATATAAGTATTAATAAATTATATCGTATATTAATTATTTAGGTCAACTGATGTAATGTAAATGATACGTGTAATGTGATATTTAATTAAAGCAGAATTACTTTCGGTATATACCCAGACCATTTCGCCAGTTGGGTAGTTAGGTAGCTAACCTGATTCACATATTTGGTTTGTTACACTTAATTAAATAACAGGATGTCTACCAATTGATAATCAAACACACTACATTATTACCACAGTTTCTAATAAAAATGGTAATCATTGCACAAAATAAATTGTACTTCGCTGTTGTATTAAAATTACATGTACCCTCAATGAAACAATAAGTGAGTTGATACCGACATGAATCAACACAGTATTAGCAGCTACTAGATGCGACAAGATGCAGTTATAAGTCGTATATTATTAATATATTTTTTTTTTTTTTTGTGGTGGATTTTATTTATTGATCCTAAAGTAGTTTAACTTACTAAGAAGAGTCATGTTATATTTTAAATGTATTACGTTATTATTTCTAACAATTCTTCAGTTTCTCTATAGTCTTTTGTTAGAAACCAGTTTTGAACTTCATGTTTGAGTTTATTTGTGGTCATTTCAAAAGTATTTAGATCTTTATTTATTTTATTATATAGAGAATTTGATAAGAAAGGGATTTGTTTATTAGTAAATTTTGTTTTGTTTGATGGTATTTGACAGACATTATGTCGGAGCCTTTTTTGCTTAATTTGTTCGCGTATTGTGTTATATGGGAGTTCATTATGTTTATATAGAAGCACATGTAAAATATACAACTGTCTCACGCTCATTAGCCTATTTTCACGATACAGATGCTTTGTGGGATGCCTAAAACGTTTAAAAATCAGTACTTTAAGTATGCATCTTTGGGCCCGTTCTATACTTATTAGGTGTGCTTTCGGGACTCCTCCCCATACCGGTAGGCAATATATTAATAGCGATTGTACCAGGGACACATAAATGTTTTTATAAGTTCCGGATCTGTGCCTTGTCGTAAGCTTTTAAAAATATATATTAGTTTCCTAATTCTGCTTGCCTGGTTATCGATATGTATGTCCCATCTCAGGTGTCTGTCTAGATAGACTCCTAGGTATTTAATATGGTCAGCTTTTTGGATATTTGGACAGTTGCAATAGTCAGATCGACCAGGAAAATGCATACATGAATGTATTTTAATCTGATAGTCCTGATCAGGATTGTTTCTGGTTGAAATTGAGAAGGGGACATACTTCGTTTTATTTACATTTAGGGTCAATATGTTGCGTCATATCATGCAAAATACACTATATCACCAATTATCAATCTTCTCAAAAACCGGCCATTTAAGAGTTTCGTACTTATTACCTACTTATTAAATTGATTTCAAAATTTAGTTGTGCGTGGTGTCTTGAAGTTCCATTGGGTGGTACGATTGTGTAATTTGGCGGCAGGAATTATTAGTGAAACAGTCCTTTGGTATAATATGACATATTATAATTATGGTAACTATATTATTTGATGGTACCTAATGCTGAGTTTCATTCTTTTTTTGTGCTGCAAAAAAGAGATGATCGGGCTAGTATGTGAACCAAAGTGATAGTTGCCCTTCAGCATATGAAAAGACTGTAGTGGAAATGGGCTGATCATGTGGCCGATCAATAGATGGACGGTGGACAAAGCTGGTCACCAATTGGTCTGGACCACGACGCAAAAGAGACAGAGGACGTCTTAAT
>CATIXQ010000011.1:3875774-3952152 GCA_949711755.1 Leptidea juvernica
TAAACATTTATAATTAAAGAGCCTGAGGGTGTTCGCTTTATTCCCAGTCCGTGATGTAATTAAGAAAATCGTTTATGCTATAGTAACCTTTCCCACACAAACGTTTTTCAACGATTCTTTTAAATTTCGTAACACATTTGTTTTGTATATTTTCTGGGATGATATTGTAGAAGCATCGTTCGACAAAAGACTTACTAACTCGACCCAGCCGAGTAGTAGGCATAACAAGTTTATGTTTGTTCCTCGTGTTAACATTATGAATGTCACAGTTTCTAGAAAATTCCTCAATGTGCTTATGAACATACAGAACATTATCAAAAATGTATTGAGAAGCAACAGTCAAAATGTTTATTTCTTTAAATTTTTCTCTTAATGATTCTTTATAAAAAAAGGCCGCTAAATTTCATGAGCCTGTTTTGTTTCATGATAAATATTTTCGAATAGATTGTAGTTTATGACATTCAGTAAGTTTTACACAGTTTTTTTTTAATAAAACAAATAGGTATAAGGATTTGTTATTTTTTACATAACATTCCATGCTTTCTCTATTATTATTTGACCCGATTCCTGCCGACGAATTCCACCTTCGCACGACACGCCACAAGTTAGGATATCAACCCTTTCATCTGGATGTGTGGCGTCCTGTCCTCCACAGTGCGGTTTTTAAGGAACTTTATTCCACTTACAACCATGCTGTGGACGGAGCTGCCTTGTGCCGTGTTTCCAGGACATGAGTAGGCCTTTCAAAGTCCGGCAACGCTCCTGTGATTCGCGCTTTTTTTGAAGGTGTTGCAAGAGAATATGGGCGGCGTTGATCACTGAATATCAACAACCCAGTGAAAAGACCTACCCCAAATTCAAATTAGGTTATAATATCACTTATTGAAAGTCAAAAACCAGCACCCATTCAAAAAGGTATGCCTCAGACCTGAGATGAACGGGCACAACAAACTCAGCGGACTTCTTTCTTTAAAAAAATATGTAACAACGTAAAATAGTACAAATTATTTAACAGCCTGTGGGCGATCGCTCCATTCCCAATCTGTGGTATCATTAAGACATGTAACCTTTACAACACAAACGTTTTTTAACAATTCTTTTCAATTTCGTACATTTGTTTTGAACATTTTCTGGGATCTTGTTGTAAAAGCATATACAAAGCCCCACAAAAGACTTACTAACTCGGCTTAGCCGAGTAGAAGCATTATAAGTTATCATAAAATTAGGGTTAATTTCCTCTACTGCTTCAGATGCGGATTTAGCTATACATACCTATAATACCAACTGTACCGATTTTGTAAGGTATCAACTTATCTGGATTAGGTAGTACTAGGTACCTCTCATTATTGAAGCATTCAAGACATTATAAATAAACACACCATTATAATCCATTACTCGTTTATTTTAAGAAAAGTAAATCTTAATTTAAAATTATACTTAAAAGTTATCAGTAGGTTGGAATACAATGTTTTATTTCGTAATGACATATATATTTTATTGACAATGACAACTTGCAACAACTTGACAAGTGTCTTGTATATCACCTTAATTCTTGTCAATGATGCTATTGTATATTATATTTAAAATAATATATAGGTCCACTCCCCTATAACGCGATACAGTGGTTCCGCGTTATATAAAACGGCGTTATAAGGCTAATATAGCGTTTTTACGACCTCGTAATTCGTGATCATAATAATAATAATTAAACATAATTCGTAACAAGGATTTCCAATTGTTTGCCTAGTTTTACTATTTTATTAAGGGTTTTAATACATCAATTTAATAAAATAATTTAATTTTGTAAAAACACAATTGACACATGTGGAAAAGTACGCGAAGCTAATTATGTACTGTAGAAATCATAAATTTCACAGTAGGTACAGAAATATATAAGTATGGGATACCCTATATAAGTAGGGGATACCCTACACGTGATAACGCGTTATATAAGCTAAGGATCGTGTTATATGGGTGTTGATATTGTAATATGTAAACGCGTTATAAGGATACCGCGTTAAATGGCCAGGGCCATATTATATTATATCCAGTTATTTATTACAAGTCAACAGTGTCAGACTTCTTCTTGTGCTGGCCTTCATACCAAGCCTTAGAGATCATTCGCTTCATCTCATCATCTCCAGTCTCATACCTGTAATATTATATTAAATTTCTTATTACATGTTTAAAATAATTATTTGGCACTTATGGAATATTCATTTATTTGTTTAGTACAAAAGGTAAGCACACAATATAAGTATAATCTAGTATCATTATTCTGTAGCATGGTATAAGAATATGTACATGCTTAGATTAAGGATTGGTCTTTGCTGCGGTCCAACTAGATACCACACTACCTAAGAACAATAGTTTTTTTATAAAGGCAACTATTACATGCTTGTGTGCATGGCATCTTTGATATTATGTGCCTTTATTCTTTCTTGTAGTATTATTTTAACATAGTTTTACTCCGAAACCCAGAACTTTAGTTTTAATTAGGTATTAGTAAAGTTTAACAGAACATGGGGCACGTCAACGTCACAATTGTTCGAGACTGGCTCGTGTACGCCCACTTGGGCGTAGTATTAGTTGCCGCACTTTGCGACTACGCCTGCGATATCTAGTTGGAGCGCCGCGGAGACCAATCCCTAATCTAATCTACGTAACAAATAGCGAGTGGGAACGACCTAGAAGACCTACCAGTCAAATCTAAAGAAACTAATAAAAAAATGTGAGTTCCCAAGACATAATAACCAATTAAATATTATATAATTATAATATATATTTTTTTATAAATAATATAAGACATGTCATTGAGATTAGAAATCTGCATTCACTATATATACAAATTTCTCATAGTTTTAAGAATGTTTGTAAGAAAACCATGTGTATATATGTGAATATATCTTATATCTTTAAACGAGCAATTCTTGTATATATATAATCTGAATCTCGGAAACGGCTCCAACGATTTTCATAAAATTATGTATGCAGGGGATTTCGGGGGTGATAAATCGATCTAGCTAGGTTTCAATTTAAAAAAATGGTTTTATCCATGTTTGAATGAGAAACAGCTACAACAACATTAGAATACAAAGGTAAATTTCGCCACTATATACAAGACTATTATAGCTCAGATGGGACATTGGGTGATCCGGAAAGCAGAAGACCCCGGTTCGAATCCAGATGTCCTATTAGTTTTTTTTTGTTCAAGTTTTGTACATTCTTAAAAATCCGAGCAAGGCTCGGTCGTCCGGATATTTGAACATAATGTACAGAACATGTACAAGTTAACAGAACAATAGGCACCATAAGCTGCAACACCAACAGTCCTCAGCAAGGAACTAGGAGTCATGTAAATGAAATACACAATAAACATTTCATAAGGCTATTTTGTACAGTAATTTAATAATCACACAACATTCATCTACCTGGCATACATTAAAAATAATCTATCAACTCAAAAACACAACCACTCCAGAAAAAGTCGAAGAAATAGAGAGGTGGATGTGTTTCAGGAGATTAGGGAAATTCAAATATTTTCTTTTCAAAATACAATGTGATATTGCTTATTGAAAGTCAAAAACTACCACCCAATCCAAAAAGTATGCCTCAGACCTGAGAAGAACGGGCGAAACTGACTCTTGAGGGTTTCTTTTTTTCATAAAAAAAATGGTTACAAATTAGTAATATCGTAAAATTAAACTTATTATTTAATAGCCTGAGGGCGCCATCCTCAATCTGTGGTATCATTCAGAAAGACTTATTTAATTTATGTTATAGTAACCTTTACCACAGAAATGATTTTAACAATTCTTTTAAATTTCGTAATACATTTGTTTTGATCATTTTCTGGGATCTTGTTGTAAAAGCATATTATACATCACCCCACAAAAGACTTAATAACTTGACTTAACCGAGTAGTAGGCTTTAAGTTTATGTCTGTTCCTAGTGTAATTTCCACTATGGTTATGACAGTTTCTAGCAATTACATAATCAAGAATATATTGAGAATCAAGATGTTAATTTATTTAAATTTTGCTCTCAACAATTCCTTTCAAGGCATTTATTTAGCTAGACACAAGCTATCTTCTTTTTTTAGATCTGATGGACAAAGCCGATTCAGGATTTCAAAACTATGGGCTTTCGAGAATGGGGGTCAAATCAGAGAAACAGTTTCAGAGCATGGTGGAAGAGATGCTATCCATCAAGTCCTAGGAAATCAGAGCTTGAATAGTTCTTACATACTGCCCTGGCACCTTGTCTCACATCAACATGATTATTTAACACATATATTTATATAATACTAGTTGACCCAACATGTATTGCCATATAAAGTAATAAGAAAATTAATAATTAATAATAATTAAAATTTTTGGGGTATAAAAAATAGATGACGACCGATTCTCAGACTATATTTAGGTTATATAGTTATTTTATAATTATCTAGGTTAATCATTTACGGGTATGAAAAATAGATGTCATCTGGAAACAGCTGTTATATTTCTGAATGATGGCCAAGAAGTGCTTAGTATTATTTAGAAAGAAAGATAAATAGAATCTAATTAGTTATTTTTTTTAAATTATTCTTTCAATCTGATTTCTGAATGACGGGGGACTCATCAAAGGAAAAACAGAATTTTTGTTTATATTTATTTTTTTCCGAATTGAATTTTCATATTTATTCACCTTTTAAACCTTCCCTGGACTTCCACAAATAATTCAAGACTAAAATAAACCAAATCGGTACAGCCCTTCTCGAGTTTTAGCGTGACTAACAAACAGCAATTCATTTTTATATATATAGATTACTTACATATTTTTCATAAGACCCATTATGGATGCTGATGGGTCTTGTTTGTCATCTACTTCTGGTTTAAAACGACTGTTGCGTTTGTCTTCAAACTTCTTCTCAATCTCTGTCATGTGAGACCACTTTACTGCCTTGTCCACTTTTGATAGAAATACGACAACCATATCTAAAAATATAAAATATTGATAATGCTTTTAACCTTTTTACTTTGCCATGTATTAAAAGTGAAGTAAGGTCACTGTAGTTTCACATTATGAAATTTCAGCCAAAATTTAAACAACCAGTTTTTGTTAGTAATTATAACAGTAGTTGGTGGGCTGGGCATATGAGTAGAGGAAAGAAGAAGTGGAACATAAAGACCACAGATGGGCACCTTGGAATGGCTTACGAAACAGGGGAACACCCCGCTAAATATGGGAGGATCCTTTGTGATTCTAGTCTAGATGAGGAAAACAGGGATCATTTCTTCTTCAGCTGTTTCCCTACAATGCATTCTTATTTACAAAATTTTGTACCCCCTGAAATTCACCTTCTAAATTCCATTAAATGTGTCCCTACTTTTCACTCCTTTTTAAGTATTTTGTGTAAATTTCACAAGTTATAATCTTATCTGTGTATGTCCTTTATAGTCATAGCACAAATAATTGGGCTAGAGTTTCTTATCACTCCTCCGCATGTCATAGCCCCTTTACAAACTGATGTAGCTTCATGTGTTGTTGTAATATGTCACATTATAATTGTCACTCCCTATGGTAAATAAATATTATACTATTGTATTCATTACCATTTAAATTTGAAAACACATACTCAAAGCTTGGTGAACTACTTTAACATGACATTGGCTTAATTGTGGTGCAACACTTCCAGGAAGAATACGGAGTGACAATGACATAAAATATTGCAATAACACTTCATAAATGACATGAGGCTTGTTTGTAAAGGGGCTTTACATGTGGAGAAGAACAGATGAGAAACTTCCAGCCCATCTTCAACTTTTAAATCATAATTTAATAATTTAGGGAATAAATTAAGAGCTGTAGATAGATCGAATGGCATACTATTTACGTTATATTGGTAATTAATAATAAGAATTTAGAGAATTTTACAACTAGAAATTATATTTCTTAGCTAATGATTATGGGCCCAACAGCTGGATCCCTAGATCTAGTTACTCCGGCTGGAGGAACCCGGAATTATTGGTGAATAATGCAGCATTTTATAGTAAATTCAAACAGCAGTAAAGACAACCATAGTCTGATCATATTGCATAGAAGCCTTGAATCTGGCAAAAGAAAACCGTTTTAAAGTGCCACCACATTCAACAGTAAAATTATAACATTAGATGTCGAATTTTTGGGCCATTCAAAACTGCCTAAATAAACCAATCTATAGTTGGAGGTTGCAAAATTCTGGTAAAACATTCTTGATATATGAAGTAGCTGGATGGATGTATCCGCAGGGAACCTCATGTGAAAGCTGTTACATCTGGGAATATTTACAATGCAACCGAAATATTTCCTTCAACAGAGACATTTTCAGAGACTCTCTCTCTGTGGACTGTCTCTCTCTTATTAATTAACTTATCATGATTCATGTAAGCCATTGATAATTTTTTTGCATTAAATGGCTATGGTCGGTAAAGCGGCTTTAATATAGTTCAAGGTAGCCCTGTTCCACTGTGATATATCTTAAATCACTAACTAAATAACGTCAATTTTTTTTTAAAAAATCCTTACCAGTTTTCTGTTTCCAATAACATTCCGCAACATTAATAGGATACAGTAAATTGTTTATTGCCAATTTGTAGTTTTTGTTGTCTAAATTTTCAACATATAATTCCATACATTTTTCTGTTATCTTGCAATATACCTGCTCTTTGGGGATAGTATGAACATCTTTTAATGTTACAAAAACTTTAACATAATTATCTGACTGATCCCAACCTGAAATTTGAAATATTATATTTTGTATAATATTAATTTACTAATTACTCATGCATTCAAATACATTAACAGGCAAATGTTTTGATTACATCATCATCATGAAGTCAATCCCTTTTATACATTATCATTTGATTACAATAAGTTTACAAGCTTTGATTACTTTTAATTAGACAGTGAAATGCCACACAAGTTGGAGTCTGTATTGTAGGAGCAGATAATAAAGCTATGTATAATAAAGCCCAGATATTATAAACCATTAAACATGGCAGTCATCATTTGCCGTTAATGGCTAATTTAAGGCCTATGGACTGGCATCCCATGCCACTAAATAAATTAAAAAAAATGGCTATTTTATTATGCAAAGTTGTAATATATATTATTTACTTTGATTTTATTTCTTAAGTTGATATAATGCTCACCAATTATTGTGTTTACAGTGTATACATTATGCACTAGTACACACTGTAAAAGTATTTTTACTTTTACAGTGTATGCATAATGATACATCTACTGCATGCATTAGTCTTGGTATTTTACTTAAGTGCATAAGTAAATTGAAAGGTTTCTGTATTTTTGGTGCATCACATTGATACAATGTAAAATACTGGGACATTAAATGCTATAGATGACTTTTTATCAATTCTTCTCACAAAAGCTAAATTTTTCCATAATAGTTGTAAATGTTTGAATGAAACATATGGTTTATTTTTTGATCTATGTGGATTATTTTTGATTTTGAGTAGATATTTTCTAGTTTAGTAATACTACAAACAATGCTATTGGCATACAAACTCAATATAACTCAATCCAACTGTGCTTACCATAACCATTTATCTTTATCTCGTATCTCTTTTGCACGGGAGCGGATGCAGAAGGCTCAACCACCATAGAGGAGTCTGCAGATGCTTTCTCTTTTAAGTGAATCCATTCTGTCTCAAGTTTACGTATTTCTAATGATAAGATATCCTGGACTTTCTTCCTCTTTGAATTACTCATGAGCTCCTGCAATTCTTCGATATCATTCCTCAGCTGCAAGACAAAAAACTAACTTTAAACAACAAAAAAAGCTTGGGTATCTCTTCAGTGATCAGCGCCGGCCGTACTCTTTTGCAATACCAGAGAAATAACAACTTTGCCGCCTCTCATTAAATTATCTACGAACCTCAGTTATTTTAGTATCTGCCATTATATCTCAATTGCAATCGGGAGATGAGAAATCAAACCTTGCAGAACAGTTTCAGCAATAATAGTTTAAAAGTTCCGATTTGGAAATAAAATATCGATGAACAAGGTTAGTTTAGTTTGTACGCAATCTATGTAGTTCTAGTCGTAACACGCAAGTCAAATTGGAATTGTATTATTTAGAATAGTATTCTGTGGAACATTCTCGTTGATTCGTTAACTCCTAAAGAATATTTTTTACTCTAACGACAACGAGGATTGCCAAATGTCATGTGTGATGCGGCATGCCCACAGACTACTATGATGTTAACGCCTTATTGGCCAAAGAGAATTAATTTGTCAAAAGTCAGTAATGCCCGAGTACATGACAGTGACTCCCCGCCTCACATCTTGTTTCACGAAAGAGGTCCCGTGGGTATGGCGTGTCGTAAAATAAAATTACTTGATTTTTAATATTTTTTCTATCTTACTTCTATTTACAGAAACAATATCAGATTAAGTTAAAAATAATACATATTTAATTGATTTCCTACTTCGTCCTAGTCGATTCCTAGTCTACTCCTACTTCGAATATTGATTTTTACCTTTTACTATACTACTCGCCGCGGGACTTCTTTCATGAAACAAAGTCTACCTACCTATTTCATAACTTTTTTAGCCATAGGACAATCTTATACTTTTTTTATATTTTTTTCTTTGTTGAATTAGTTTAAATTTAAATCTCCGAATACAATGATTCCTTTTCTTTGGTAAAATGGCTTGCGTATGTGTCAGTTTTAGCACGTTTGATGCTGGTCGCTTATACCTCCTATGTCGATTGACAGTTTTTTTAAATGTACTCATAAGTAATGATTGCTATCTTCACATCTTTGTCTGCACACTGGGTATCCTAAAACTCATGTTTTAGGTTCTTGTGAACATTTTTATTGTAACTCCACCACCTCTTGATGATGTTCTGTAGTTATAATAATGCATGTAATTTGATAGACTTAATCTTACCGCTTGATTATTATCTTTGATCCAGGTTTCGTTCAAGACAATTATATGTACAATGGTTTTTAACGTTTCTATAATGCATCTTAACTCATCAAGTTTTCCGGGTTTCGCAATATTTTGAATATTGGCCTAAGAAATGGTATTTATTTTGTTGTATTTATTGTTATTTCGATTGTTGTTTGAGTCGTCTAATTGATGTTTTTTTTTCTGTATTTCTTAGTATTTTGCTTTCTGTTCTATAATATTAGCGTCAGTGGTAACGTCCGTCTGCATATTCCGATTCTATTCTCTGCATTTGATTTCAGAGAATTGGAGGAAACCTGCGGCGACGACAGCTACAGCCAGAATGACCTTCCACACAAGCTTAGTGTATATAGCATAAGATATTATTATGATTACCAATAATGTTTTCTCCGAGCACCAGCCTCGCTCTGTCAAGTGCCTGGCTAACCATGGCACTCGAGAATTCACACGACCCACCCAAAGTGCAAGCCGAAGGCCACACTGCGAGGCTCTCAGAATTAGGAGCCCGCCTCGTTGCTGACAGGCATCAGCTCGAGGCACAGGCCTTCTACTCGGGCCCTCCACTCAAGATGTGGAAAAAACCCTCCTCTGCGAACTGCGGTCTCAGTAACTAGTCGACACCTCACCACCGCGCCCGGCCTGAGAAAGTCGCACGCCCTGCACCACCAGTGCCTAAGCTGTCAAGCAGGGATACAGCCTACAAAGACAGTGTGTTGTTTCATGGAGCATGAGGTCTTGGTCCACAAGCTTAGCGACCGCGGAGCCGCAAGCATATATACAACTTTTAGGAATTATAACGTGTTTTGCATTTTAATGTCCACTTAGTTCCCCGACGTGTCATCCTATTCTTAGTATTTTCTTTGATTAACATTGTGTTACACATTAACATAAAGCAGATTTAAATAAAACGCGTGTAGTTTTAACTGTATTTTTACAGTACGTTTTTGCTTAAAGGTCACATTATTATTATTTTATTTAACCCAACGTTTCCTGACCTTTGCAGAGCACGTTTACAAGGGGACTGCGGTTGACAGAGGTCGAAATAGTATTTGTTATTGTGAAATTCAGCGTTATTTCAAGACATATTGTAATTAATTGCCTTATGTCAAGTTATAAATAAAATACATAATTGAATAAAAGACATCATTTATACACGCAAGTACAGGAAATAAAAACTCATTTAAAACAATATTTAAACAAAATGTTTATTGATAAGATGTATTTTTATGAACTTCGAACAAAAGGCTTTTTTTTTGGAGCATAGCCTATTCTGGTTTGTGTTTCTTCTACAGACTTAGCTCCACCAGATGTTTTAGGTGTTTCTTCTTGCATTTCTGGTGCTGCAGATAAATTGTTAGTTTGCCCTCGGCGAAATTCTTCGTATTCTTGCAAATCTTCAAGTTTTAATTTTATTTCTGTAAGGGGTCTTCGAATCATTTTCTGAAAATAATTTTAACATAAAAATATGATTGTTCGACTACATTTCAACAATATTTTTTTCACTTAAGTCGTAAAATTACACTTATGAACAATGACGTTCTATACACATATTTCCCAGTCTGATAGAGGAATAGCTGATAATAACGGCTAAAGTGTACTTAAAGACGATGTAAGCACAATTTTCTCCTTCGTCGTGTGTTAACTCTAACTGTCCGAATCAAACCTGAACTGCATAAATGTTTTGCTGCTGACAGACATTGCTGTTTCTTTAACAAGACTATTTTAAACAACTGGAGTAAATGCCGCACTGTATAGAAGACGAAGCTTATTATGGTGTAATTTAGGGCATGTTCCATATTTCAGTTTTGTTTTTACATGACGTGAACATTCGAACTTTAATGAAAAGAAAGTGAAAAGAAACTCATTGTCACTTTTTTAAATAAATTTCCTACCACTTACCAATGAGGCATTTCAAATTATATTTATACAACATGATGCAACAAAATTAGATATTAAAATGTTTCGCCTTAGTTGTGTAAATTACAAAATATTTAATTCATAAAAAAGTCGTCAATCTGCATACACTCTAAATAAATAAAAGAACTTTGCGAGTATTTAAAAAAAATCCCAATAAAGGTTGAGAAGGCACTAAAAGTGGCGGCCATTTATGAACATGGCGAATGGACCTGCAATCGCTTTTCTCATGCATACAGCTTAACGAGGTAAATTAGGTTTTCATTTTACTTGTGTATTTTCAAATGAAGCAATTTCTCTTTTTCATAGAATATGCTTTAAGGAAGATTACTCCAAAGCAATATTAGAAAAGATAAAGCAGCTCCAGTTAAAGGTTGTACAAGAAATAAAGGAAGGATTAATTATAAGAAGAAAAAAAGAGGTTTCAGGAGCGCCAATTTCATATAATCAAAACAATACTTTAAACCGATAAAACAACACTCTATTTTTTAGGGAAAGACGTTAGCAGACCCAATATCTATACAAAACTTCGTAGAACAGGGAAGGTCAACTTTTCTCTATAAATCCCAAAAAGCTTATACATTGCATTAACACCTCGAACACCCCAACTTTAACAAAACTATTTTTTTCTAAAAACAAGCTAATCCTTGGGCTATTTTGGTCCTTATTGGAAGATGCCTATCATCCTCTAACAGACTCAATTGAAAATTAAACTAAAAAATCTATAAAGGAATACTGTCAAGAAGAATCAGACCAATACTCTCAATCAAATTTATTAAAATCAAACTCAAGCTTTATCTCGTCAGTAGATAAATGTCTTAAGATTTTATATGCACTTCAGTGTATATACGCCTGTGCCAGCATGTACATTTTTCCTATTTCCTATGGTGTTGCAAGAGCATATGGGCGGCGGCGATCATTTGACATTAGGTTACCTGAATGCTCGTTTGTCCTCTTCTTCAATAAAAAAATTGCATAGAATAAAAATAAAAACAATCAGAAAAAAATAACTAACATGATGTGCTAATTATTAACTAACAGGTTCTAAAACTAAAATGATAATGATCAGGATACGTTACAGGCATCACTGTCAAGAGGTGGATACCAACAATAACCTTAACCTTAACCAACAATAACAATAACCTTAAGTTAAGAGGACCTTTGGGTTTAAAAGGTGGTCCTATGATATTAAAGGAATAGAAAAAGGAAAGGATAAGAAAGACTGGAAGAGTTGAACAGACTGTGAATATTACTTATAGTGCAAAGTAAAAAAAGTAATTGCGAAATGCTAATTAGCTGATGTTAGCTGTAATTGAGTGGACAAATAAAAAGGCTTTATTATATTGTTATAATTATTAAATGTCATTTAATATGAAATTATAACTAAAAGATAACCACCATTTATGTCACAAATGTGACAAAATCTTATATTGAAACAGTATTTTAATATGAAAGTTTATTATCAAATAAATCATAAGAAATAAGTGAAAATTTGAATAAATAAATGTAATATATATTATTATTGAACTTTTAACAGGACCCTTTTAAAAACAATAAATTTTGAGTTGATTTTATAACAAAGTACTTTATAACCGCAGAGTAGGAATTCTATACTATGAATTCTATTTGTAATATTATAATGACGCACTACGACATACCATATCTATCTATGCCAAGATCTAATTTTTCTTTATGTTGGTATATACGAAATACGAATTCTGAAACTTAATGCTTATTGCTTATTTTCTCTTTGTTCTGAAATGGAAAGATTTTTGTCGTTCTACTAATTTATCTCCGCATTTTAATTTTTACATATTTACTTTGCAATAAGCATAGCAACATATCAGTATTTTATGTAAATTTTATAATAAAAACATAATTAAAGTTATTTAACTTACCAAAATGCTGTATCTCGAGGATTATTTGGAAAGTAAGAAATAAAGAACGTCCTTTGAGTGTATATCGTAAATATGACGCATTACTGTTGGCTGCATTGAATTCGTAAAATGTTTAAAGACAGCGGGAACTTTAAATTAATTTTATACACATAATTAATCTTTTATTGGTCAAAATTAATTAATACTTGTGTCTTTTACTGTCGCTTTTTTTTAGTGATTGAACATCTTCCTCAAGAGCTCAGAGACAGATTTACTGAAATGCGTGAAATGGATCTGTCTGTGCAAAGTAAGAATAACTATTATGATATATGTATAGTTCAAATATTAAGATAATTATTTAAAACTAAAATTTGTGTTATTATTAGATAACATGGACACTTTAGAACGAAGAGTTAGAACATTATTTGGAAGCTGTCGACGTGGCGATGTAAACACAGACCAAGCAGACACTGAATTTTCAGACATAAGAAAGGGATACAATAAAACATTGGAAGAAGCTGATGAGAAAGTTGTGTTAGCTAACCAGATGTATGACCTAGTTGATAGGTATATAAGAAGATTGGGTATGTTTTTTTTAGTTAATTTTCATTGACATGTTAAATATGTTCATATAAGTATATAATTTTTGTGGCAATGATTACAATGCCTTAGTGTGCTTTTAAGAACCACTTTACTTCACTGTTTTGTCTTATTTATTTTTAAACAATTAAAAGAAAATTAATTGTTTGGCTAATAAGAAATTTAAATAAACTAATTGACAAGCAGAAATTGGGTAGTGTAATAATAAATTTTAAACACTCATTTCTCAGTAGTCAAAATTAACTATAACAAAATGATTTCATATAACAATAATGATATTGTTTCACAGCATAACTGTCAAACATCAATAAATTTCTCTCATAGAAAATATTTCCAAACAAAACAAATATTGGAAATGAAAATTAATTATTATGGATCCCAAATTGAAATGACAACTATCCTATCTCTCAAGTTAGACACTAATGGCGCGCCATTCCCAATACACTATCTACAGATAGATATAAATTACTATCTTCTACTGTCAGTAATTAGCTGTCAATAATCTGAAGCTGACCCAATATACCTGAAAATTCATTCTTATTGCTTTATATTAGTACAAGTGAATTGCAATGTCCATACAAACTTCTATTGCTTTATGTCGTCCCATTGACAGACATCATGTACGGATGAGGTGAGTTACTGTCGATAAGTTTATTGGGACAGAAAAGTCAACAATAGTTACCATTTTATCTGAAGTAAGAGATAGACTGATTATTGATTATATATTATTTAGATATTGGGAATGGCAGTAAACTGCACTCCATGAAGTAATCGCCATTAAAATCTGTTCATTTGTTATGAGTTTCACTGGAAACAAACATCTGGACACTGGATAGACATATTATTATAGGTACTCTGCACATAGCAAGACCTCAACATGCATCAATCCATATAAAAAAATCTTTACACATGAAGTAAAATTTAATTATTCGAATAATTAACTGATCCTATATATATATATTTTATATGAGTTTATGACTTATTACATTATTTTTAACTAAAGCCATATTACCAACTAAATACTCATGTATTGCTGGAGAGCTAGGAGCATCATTAGATTTTTTTTCATTCAAACACTGACAAAATAACCTCATATTTTAAACAACATCGGCATTTTCTCTACCTAGGATAGAATATGTCCTTATACCATTATACATCTTACAAAGAATGATATAATTTTAAATTGATATTATCTATGATTAGAGACTTGCTTATTATAAACATATTAGTTAAGTAAGCTGAACTATTTAACCTGCTATGACATAAGTGTGGCTGTTTAGAAAAAAAGCTGTTACTAAAACCGGCCAAGCGGTCCTCCACAGTGCGGTTTTCAAGGAGCTTTCTTCCACATACTAAGCTGTGGAATGAACTTCCTTGTGCAGTGTTTCCGGGGCGGTACGACATGGGTACCTTCAAAAAAAAGCGCGTACACCTTCCTTACAGGCCGGCAACGTCACAAATCACAGGAGTGATTCCTCTGGTGTTGCAAGAGATTGTGGGCGGTGGTGATCACTTAACAATGGGTGACCCGTACGCTCGTTTGTCCTCCTATTCCATAAAAAAAAAACTAGTGGGTTGCAATCCGCAACTAATCATCCAACTCAGACCATTGTTTTACATTTTTATTTAACTTGTACCTAGTATGTAATGTAACCTCGAATTTCTTTCATTAGATATATTAACTGTAGATATTCTGCTACTGCAATTGAATTATTTTTGAATTAAAAAAGGCTTAGTAGTTTTAAATGATCAATGCATATTTTCATTTAATTTATTAAAATTACCATACCAATGTTTGTTTAAAGTACTTATAGTATAGTAAGTTAAGGATATTTTTGTTTCAGAAGAGGGCTATTCGGGTTATTTAAAATAAAGGGCCTAGAGAAACATTAAGATTTTTTTTAATCTAACATAATATGTATGTACAAATGATGTATTGCTATATGCATAAATTAATTTAAAAAGAATGCAATAAAAAAGTTTTTGGGGTATAAAATATTATTATTATTATATCAAATATACATTTCATGTGACACGAGAATTATGTATTTAGATTTAATGTTTGAAGTATTTTTTATTTAATGAGTCTTTATTATTTTTTGAAATGAAATGATTTATTTGTATGAATCGTGGTAACATAGTTCTTTACAATTGATTGTTAATATAATTTCACCAAATTATTTTATCAATATTTTCAGATACTGAGCTGCACAAATTTAAATGTGAATTGGAGGCTGATAACAAAGGTATAACAGAACTGCTGGAAAAGAGGTCATTAGATCTTGATACTAACACGAACCATAACACATCATCTGGCAACAGTCACTATAAGGAGAACAGGTATTGTTTGCTATTTGGGTATATTTTGAATCAATTTGCCAATTGACACTAAATGGTTTTAGTTGGATGGATGGATCAAAAATTATTGCAGCATTCTGTTGTGAATATACTTTATTGAATGTACTTTATACAGGACACAATTGCATGATCATTTTTGCACAAACTCTTTATGCCTACTACTGGGTTAAGTCGAGCTAGTAAGTCTTTAAAAAAAACATAAAATGTATAACACAAATGTTTTAATTCAAATGAATTACATAAAGCATTTAAATGTGGTAAAGGTTATTATTACATGAATGACATTCATAATGATACCACTGATTGGGAATGGAGTACCTGAGGGTGTCAGGCTATTAATTTGAGAAATTTTATTGTAACAAAATTTTATAAAAAAAAAGAACCGAAGAAGAGTTTCTTACGTCCATTCTTCTCAGGTCTAACATATAAATTTTAGACTAGGTCGAATGGTTGTTAGTTTTTGACATTTAATATGTAATTAAAAATCCTATATTGATTAAAAATTTTGGAATATATATGAAAATTTGGCTTTGTATAGTGCTTATTTTCATGAAAATATGGGGCGAGACGAACAGGACGTTCAGGACGTTCAGCTGATGGTAATTGTTACGCTCTGAATTCTTGAAAAACACATAAATTCTGAGCGGCACTACAATTGCGCTCGTCACCTTGAGACATAAGATGTTAAGTGTCATCTGCCTAGTAATTTCACTAGCTACAGCGCCCTTCAGACCGAAACACAATAATGTTTACACATTACTGCTTCACGGCAGAAATAGGCGTCGTTGTGGTACCCATAATCTAGCCTGCATCTTGTGCAATGGAGCCTCCCACTGTTATTTAAGTTATGTTCACACGGGATTGCTAATTACTTACAGGTATCCATCTATCTTTTTTAGTCGGATTTGCTTATAAATAATTATGTACTTAGTGTGAATAAGAGATTTGAAAATCCACAAAATAATTTGATTTATTTTATTTGTTACTTAACATATTAAATTTGTTTGCTAGATATCGAATTAAAGCTGAAAAACGTCGTGAAAGCTGGAACAATAGAGATTCCCGGAGCCATGCATCTAATGGAAATATGTCGAGGACTGATTCTGCTATACAGGTAATAATGTATACTATTAAAAGCTAATCAATTTTATTTTAAAATGCTTTGCATGATTGTCTGAATTCGACTGAGATATAAAAAATGTGAATTGTGGATAAGTAGGTTTTAGTTGGAGGCTGAAGTAGTTTCCAATCATATAAGATAACCCACCATTATCATTATCAGTGGCTGGCTCCACATACCGATATCGATTGACGGCAAGAGAAATATCCCTTGTTTAGATGTAGTTTGAAATAAACCTCACCCCAAGTAGATTGTTTTTTTAATGGAACAGGAGGATAAATGAGCGTACATGGTGTCACCTTATGGCGAGTGATCATCCTGCACACACTCTCCTCTAGGACTTGGAAACCAAAGAAAAATTCATAGAGACCTTTATATTCGGTTTTGTACCACCTTTTACCACTATTTAATGGCTTTTGGTTATTTTTAGTACTAGTACGTACTGTAGTTCTAATAAAGGTTTCATTGCATAAACCTGTTTGCAACGGTTGCTCCACGCATCTTTATCACAGAGTCGTTTGACAGAGTAACACCTATTGGCCGCACCAGATGAGCCAACGGTCTACGGACTGACTCTCGCCTTCTTAACCGAATAGTAAAGGACTCCTTTAATGTTTACACTCCAAACGAAATACATAGTTGCAAATAGGCTGAAAACAAAAAACGTTAGAAAGTAAGAAACGTTAAATTATAAACCAGTCTCAACTCTGGTTTCCTTGCAACACCAAAGGAATCATGGGAGCTTTTGCCAGTAGTTAGCACGCGCTTTGATGGTACCCATCAAAGAGGATGTAAATACTACGTAATAAGAGGCGGAACTGCCTTAGTAATGTTAATAAATAAAGTCTTTTATTCAACTAAAAATAATACAATTTCTTATATCTAACTTATATAAAATCCAGGTAGTCTTCAGCTGATTGCCAATTCGCATAGGCTTCCTCCAACCTTTTCCACTCCTTTCTGTCTTTGGCAACCCGGCTCCAGGTCACTCTTGCTAATTTGGACAGGTCATCTTCCCATCTTTGGCGGGGTCTTCCCCTGTTTCTTATGCCATTCCTAGGATACCATACCGTGACCTTTCTGTTACACTTCTCCTTCCCTCTACTCGTATGCCCAGCCCATTTCCATTTCAGTTTTCTGAATATTTGTTCCTCGATCTTTTGTGCTTTTCCTGATGTCTTCTATCCTGGCTCGGGGGCAGGAGGAAGAGGAACAGGCGGGACTGCCTTAGTAAAAACTGAAATTTAGTTAAGTATGAAACGCGCAGTGATTTAACATATGTTTGTACAATACGGCGACGAAGTATAATCCGGCTAAGTTTGAAAGCCAACACTTGCTTAAAACGTAGTGGATTTCGGCTTTCTCCGTTTTTTACCAGATTATAGCCGTCATCTGTCAATCTATCAGTGACTGCACGTTTCATACAATCGCTTTTTTCTTAGAGAGTTTCGCTAGGCTGGTACCCATGTCTTGTCGTACCTAAATTAAATATCTATAAGTGGCGGGCTTTTATCATGACACTTGATATTCCCTTCCAGGCAGCCCTGGGTCGTGACTCGTACGGTCTGGGTCACGCTGGAAGCACAATAGCGGCCGCCGCGAGCCAGGCTATCGCCGCCACACAGCAGGTGCGTTGATAATTGCCACTGGCGTGTCACTGCTGTAAACTATGAAAGACATTTTATTAAATGGAACCATCTGTGCTGTCCTAAATTTTTATATTTAAGTACCTATTATATTAGCTTCTTCTGGATCTTTGTATTTGGAGCACGTGCTTAGGCATGGTAGGTACGAACTCCTACAACTCATCATGATGGGAGAAGTTGCCGGAAGAAGAGGCGTAGGTCGCAGAAAAAAGTCTTGGCTGCGCGACATCCAAGAGTGGACAGGAATCGCAAGTACGGCAGACCTTTTTCACCTCGCGAAGAACAAAAAGATGAATTTACAAAGCTGACTACCAACTTTCGCTAGTCTGAGAGGCACGCGAATAGAAGTATCTATATATGAACGTGATTGTCCCCCATCTTTCCCACTTATTACCAGTGGGAGGCTCCTTTGCACAGGATTCCGGCTAGATTATGGGTACCACAACGGCGCCTATTTCTGCCGTGAAGCAGTAATGTGTATACATTACTGTGTTTCGGTATGACGGGCGCCGTAGCTAGCGAAATTACTGGGCAAATGAGAATTAACATCTTATGTCTCAAGGTGACGAGTGCAATTGTAGTGCCACTCAGAATTTTTGGGTTTTTCAAGAATCCTGAGGGACATTGCATTTTAATGGGTTGGGCGTATCAATTACCATCTGCTGAACGTCCTGCTCGTCTTGTCCCTTATTTTCATTAAAAAAGAAAAACTAAGACGTAGATTGATTCATTTAGTATTATTGTTACTTTGGCTTCGTATGACGTATCTCAACCATCACTAGGATTAATTATAAAATGACAAATTCATAAAAAAAAACAGTTATTTATTTATTATGTTCAGAACAACTTCTGTCGGGTCAGCTGGTTATGATATACAGAATATTATACGTTAATTATTTGACTACATTTCACTGCTTTTTGATTATTTTTTAGTATAATATTCTGCATTATGAGTTGTGTGAAAAGCGTGTGTGTGTTGATCATAACACTCTCGGTTTCCTAATCTCTAATATTAACTATAACAATGGCACCTCGAGCATATTGACCGGTATATCACACTAGTTTATGATTAACAGTATACTAGATGACCCGACAGACGTTGTTCTGTAGATAATAAAAAAAATACTGTTATATAGGAATTTGCCAATAATATTTCAAAATATCAAGAATTATTTCGTAATAAATGCTCCCTGTTGTTATAATGAAATTGTTTCATAATAGAACTGTCTGCATCACCAAATTATCTCATAGAAAATATGTCCATTGAAAACAAATATTGAAAATAAAAATAATTATCGGTCCCAAATCGAAATAAAAACTATCCTATCTAATTTGGACCAAACTGCACTTCATGTAATCCCCATTAAAATGCGTTCATTAGTTTAGGAGTCCATCGCGGACAAACAACGTGACACGTAATTTTTATATATTAAGGTTTTTATAACAATATCTAGATGCAGCACGGTCGTCGCACGGCGTCTCTGAAGGCGTCGTACGAGGCGGTGACGGGTGAGCTGCCTCACCACGCCTTGCACCAGGCCCACCAGTCGCACCACTCGCATCACCCACACCACTCGCACCACGACCACGGTACGTTGATAACCCATCATATATTCTCAGACGTCTTAAAACTTGGTGTTTAGTGACCCAACTTTCAAACTTGTTTGCACTCCTCTGAAGGAAAGTTTGCGCCGTTATTGTTCGCATTTAACAGCATATAACGCCATCTGGGGCTGATGTACAATCCGAGCATTGGTATCACCCTGGTCTTCGCATCGGGCGCTAAACTACTCTCTGGCCGTTTACAACGCGACACTAACTGATTGAACTTGATTGATTGGACACCGCTGACCATGCACGCGCCACGCTACGCATTCGTTCGTCATTGTCGCATCACTGAGGAAAGGGCTGACCAGAATCAGGTGAATACTTCAGCTACTTGGCGCTTTATGTTTATTGATTGTCAACAGGCCAAAACAGATTCCCCGCAACCACAGCGAGACCTCCAAGCCATCTTGCATTACACTGCATCCCATTTTGACTCCCTCGCATCACCACCATTTATTTGTTTTTATGGTTTCTTTTCGATCATCCTCCTGTCTGTTGTACGTATTAGTAATTAATTTTTTATAAGGTTATTGTGTGCTAGCGGAAAACGCACTTAAGACTATTAGTTATTTTGGGCAGACCACTGAGGCGTGTGTAACAAACACGACACGGATTGTTATACAGTTCACTAGGACGTTATCACTAGCGCATTATACCCATGTATAATGAATTAAATGGCCTTGCTATAATAATGGTTTTGATTCTCTCAGATATAGTTCAACCGAGTTTTTGCTTGATACAAAAGCATAAGTGCTTGAGTCCGTAGATCTATTGGGGCCCTACCTTTAAGTCTATTATTACTTAGGTATTAAGTTTTCCCTTTGTACGCTGGTGTTTAAATCACGTCCGTAAGGTCTATTACATTTGAAAGGCACAGAATCCTCAGGGGGTTTATTTATTTATTGTTAACAAGAACAGCTTATTAACACAGAATACGGCTTATGAACCAATTACACTTATTAATACAGAATATTATATTGTTTACAAATAAAATTAAAAATAACATAAAATTCAATTAGCAATTAAATTTATACAATGTCAAAAGTAATAAGAAAATTTTAAATATACACTGATGTTGATACAACATACGAATCAAAGTCGTCTCAACTGTTGTCAATCGTCGTCTTAAAAAAAATAACATAATGGATTAGTCAAATAGAACAATTCTTAATAATAATAGCAGAAAAATAATAATAACAATAATAATTCCTATTTGTAACATCATACATGTAGTCAAAGTGTCTCACTGAACCTCAGGCAAACATTCAAGACTACCTTCCATGCATCCGCAAATAAGTCAAAGTCAGGAAAGGCTTCCAGCAGCGCATTGAGGGCAGTTAGGGTGCGTGGAATGGGGGAGCTGGCCCGTGCAACTGTCCGACAGAAAGGGACAGCAAGGGCTGTCTGTGCTTCCGGGATCGGCAATAGTTGTCTGGGGTATAGAGTCTGGCCAGCTCATCATGTAGATGTGGAGCATCAATCAGACCTCGGATTATTTTGCATACCATGACTAATTGATCATTCGCTCTCCTGGTCTTAAGCGAGTTGTAACTAAGGGCAGCCCAGGAGGAATGCTGTAGGATACATGAATGGGTAGTATCCAAAGTTGTGTTTGTACACAAACCTGAGAAAAGTTTTTTGGACCTTTTCAAGTAGGCTGTCATAGGTGGAATAATGGGGGTGCCAAACACATGAGCTTGCTTCTAATATACTGCGAACTAGCGCACTATATAGAAGGCGAAAGACGCATTCTGTTTTAAAATTGCGTGCGTTTCTCAAGATAAATCCCAACCGCTGGAAAGATTCCTTTGCAACGGTTGTTATATGATCTTTAAAGGTGAGCTGTTGGTCAAATGTGACACCCAGATCTCTCATTATTAAAGTTCTGGTAAGTGTAGTGTTCCCAATTGTGTAGTCAAATAAAATCGGGTATCTCAGACGTCCAAAACTCATTATGTAACATTTGGATATGTTAAATTCCATGTCATTTGCTGTACTCCATTCATGTATCGCATTTATTTTTATATTATTATACATATTTAAATAAGGTGTGTCCTCTTCCTAAAGTTGTTAGTCTTTAATGACCTTGCTCTCACGGTACCAATAACCTCACACTCCAGCAGGACTCGTTTATGGTTTTGAGAGGGAATAGTCTTAGATAGATATAATAGTCTCGCAGAGCAGCTCGAATTTTTCGAGGATCCGGCGAACTACAGGCCTATTGCTATCACCTCCCTACTCTCCAAAATCATGGAGAGCACAATTAGCCACCAGCTTTTAGTATACCTAGAGGGTCACCTCCAACATGCATTGCTATGCAGATGACAGCACTGGTGATGCCGTATACACGGGCCATGCAGGTCTCTCTCGGGAAATCGTCGACCAGTGCCGGGAGAAACTTGTGTCTTCTATCGAGTCCTCTCTCGAGAAGGTCGCGGAATGGGGTAAATTGAACCTTGTCCAATTTAACCCCCAGAAGACTCAAGTTTGCGCGTTTACCACTAAAAAAACCCCATTTGTCGTATCACCGCTGATCGAGAACACTTCTCTTAAAGCCGCGCCTAGTATCGGAATACTGGGTCTCGAAATCTCGAGCGATTGCCAATTCCGTGGCCATCTGGAGGGCAAAGCCAAATTGGCTTCGAAGATACTGGGCGTCATCAATAGAGCACGGCAATACTTCAAGCCGGCCCACATTCTAGCGCTCTACAAAGCGCAGGTCCGGCCACACATGGAGTATTGCTGTCATCTATGGTCTTGTGCACCCCAGTATCTGCTCGATCCATTTGACCGCGTGCAACGTAGAGCAGCTCGAATTGTCGGGGACTCTGTGAACGGCTGGATCACTTGGCGTTGCGTAGAGACGTCGCTTCATTGTGTGTCTTCTACCGCATTTATCACAGGTAGTGTTCCGAAGAGCTATTTCACGTGATTCCTACCGCCGAATTCCACCTTCGCACGACACGCCACTAATTAGGATATCATCCCCGTCATCTGGAATTGTGGCGGTCTTCCACAGTGCAGTTTTCAAGGAGCTTTCTTCCACGTACCACAAAGCTGTGGAATGAGCAACTTTGTGCGGTGTTTTCGGAACGAAACGACATGGGTACCTTCAGAACAAGCGCGTACACCTTCCTTAAAGGCCGGTAATGCTCGTATTTTTTTTATTCCTCTGGTGTTGCAAGAGAATGTTCGCGGCGGTGATTACTTAACACCAGGACCCCTACGCTCATTTGTCCTTCTTTTCCATAAAAATAATTATTATAGTAAATGCGATGAATTAAGGCTAGGTAGTAGGTACCGATTAAGCTTCACTGTTAGACAATGCCAATGTTATCTTCTAATAGAGTTAAGATAATCGATCAAGTGCTTCCATTGCCGTAATGTCTGTCTTTTATGTAGACGTCCGTCATGTGTCACTGTCACCCTCACCATCTGGATGTGTGAGGATCCTTTACAGTGCATATCTAACTTAGAGCTGCAATGCGATGATATGGATTCGTCCAAAAATAACACTTAAATAAAAATAACCTTAAAACCATTGGTATTACAAAATATCTCGGGTAAAGGTGATCACTTGGCATTAGGTGCTCATTTATCATGATATTTCATAAAAATACATTGTGTATATCTTTTCAGATTAACATTTATTCTGTTTGTATTTTAAAACATGTTTTTATTATCCTAGCATTAGTTATAGGCCGAATGTTTAGCGACATTAAATACATAATCGTTATTACAATTAATATACAAAATACATTGTAATATACTCATAAATACGCTAGTTTGCACCTTGTTTTCAAATCTCCTAAATTTGTTACAGGGCACAGTGTGGTAGCTGGTCACGGTCAAACTGTCACCGTCCACGGTCACCATACTACTTCCCACGGTCACTCAGGGTCGTCATCTTCCAACAGGAGACATAATAAACAAAAGTACGGTTTTGTTATAATCTCGTAGTGTATTCCAACTATCTGGTGTTCCAAAACCTGTTATAGAAACGAGTACATGTTTTTTCACGAAGGGGGAAATGTTGGTGATATATAAGTACTTATATGTGCATTTATTTAATTCTCGTCCATTGGTTGTGGCTAAGTAGACACATGAGTTAAAAGAGGCTTGATAGCTGAAGTATGATACAAATAGACTAACGGCCGTTCCCAATATCCAGTTTATGTCTTACTTGAGATAAAAATCGTAACTATCGTTGACTTTTCTGTCCCAATAAACTTATCTAGGGTAACTCACCTTATCCGTACACGCTGTCTGTCAATGGGACGAGGTATAGGTTACCAGCGATAGAAGCTTGTATGGAAATCGCAATTCACGCGTCCCAATATAAGAATGACTTATCGGATATATTTAGAACAGCTAATTCCTGATAGTAGAAGGTAGTAATTTATCTCTCTGTAGATACTATATTGGGAATTGCCGTTAGTAGTTGACCAGCTAACGTCACGGTGTCGAATTTGCGTGACGGTGTGCGCGCTTAGGTTTAATTTCAATAATGGCTGAGCGTAGAGTAAACGTTCCATTGTTATTGTAAGTTGTGTTTTAACAAAATATTTTAAAATAATATATTTGATCTTCTTATTCTCGACCGAGATTGAGGGCATTCAAGGAAGACTCGATGAAGCATCTTAAAGTATGAATGAAGTCGATGAAAACATCGATGTGTGAATATTTGTTTATATTTCAGGAAGAATAGCTACAGTTCGTCGGCGGCGGGGATCACGGTACACGCGCAGCAGGCCGGGAGTGCTGCCGCCAGTCGCTCGTCCTCGCCCACCGTCGTGTGAGTACCGGACACTGCTCGTGTTATACAGCCTAGCGAAACTCTGCGATTGTATGAAACGTGTAGTCGTTGATAAATTGACAGATGACGGCTATAATCTTGTAAAAAACGGAGATTGCCGAAATGCAATACGTTTTAAACACTGACCTGTATAGGACTGGACAGGCTGTCTTATATGTCTGACAGGAATTTTTTTGTGCCTATTTGAAGCGCCACTCGCGAGCGTCCTGATAACTAATTTTGACGTATAATACAAGTGGCTGCGAAGGAACGTACAATACTCTGAAGTATTTTTGCATTTTGAATTAATTTCGGTCGTTTTCCGTGTTATATATTATTCAAGAATCAACATAATAAAGCACACGATTTTTGTATTGATGTTTGTTTAGTTGAGATCGTCATGTTGTCGTGCCGCAGACTCTCGCTATATCGCCAACAGCAAAACAGGACTTTGACAGCCGCCAGTCTATAGTAGAGGTCATTGGTTTTAAACAGCTGTTCGCTTTCAAACTTAGCCGGATTTTACTTCATCGCCAATTGCATTCATGTAATTACTACTATTTCAAACTTGTATCGAATCACTGCACGTTTCATGCTAAACTAAATTTCAATTTTTATTTAGGCAGTCCCGCTCTTATTACGTAGTATTTACATCCTCTTTGGTGTTATACCGGGGGTCTAGATAGCAGCGAAAAAAGCTAACGATCGAAGGAGATAGAGTGTATTGTGAAAGAGATGAGATACTTTGTTGACTTTTATTCTTCATTGTTCTTTATAACTGAACAAGGCCTTTATTAAATAGCCCTTCTGCGGACACCCCATGTGGTATAGAATATAAAGTATACAAACATAACATCACCAACACTTGGTTTTTCACGACGTGGGTGACGTAACTTCATTAAGTGAGAAATTCTGTAAACACATATTGCGTGAACGGAATTGCTATTTATTTAGGCGTATTTGCGAAACGACGGTTAATTTATTATATTTGAATTTAAGTGAACTGTATATAGGTAGCCTTACCTTTACTGATGCGCACGTCGATATTAAGATGGCCGCCTGGTGTTCTGGGTCCATGATGACGAAACACTCAATCACGAGCGTCGCAGCAATCAATGTCACTCACTGGTGGTTCAATTGTCTCAATAATTAGTAAATTAAACTTAATAAAGTAGAAAATAAGCATTTCGACACGAGGCGTGTGCGCAATAATTAGCGGGCTTGATTCGACATTCATTCGCGGTGACCCTCAGCCGATTACTGTAGGCATGTCGAAGGACGCGGGGAAAGGCGGGAGGATAAAGAGGTGTGATCGCATCGTATACTTTTTAAATTATACTAAAAGAAACACAATTGGAAATGCGTGGAGGAGGTTCTGGTCACTAAAAGCTATTCTAAAAAACGAAAAGACAAACATACTTATTAAGAAAAAAGGTTTAACACATGTATATTGCCAATTCTTACCTATTACTGCCAAACTTGGGCACTCACAGCAGCACAATGCAATATGTTGAAGGGAAGCCAACGAGCCATGGAAAGAATAATGATCAACAAAAAAAGAATAGACAAGATAAGTAATAAAAATTTGAGAGACAAAACAAGAGTAGCCGATGTTGCTTATGCAATAAAGAGTCTAAAATGGAAATGTGCCAGATAAGAGGACCCGATATATGGAGCAAAACTATCACTACATGTTACCCAAGAGGTTGCAAGAGAAAAAGAGGTAAGCAAATTAGAAGATAACATAGTGAAAATGGCTGGAAGAACCTGGATTAGACTATCTGCAAATAAAGAAGAGCGGAGAAGAACAGAGGAGACCGAGAGGCACACAGACAATTAAGTATTTACATAAGAGTCATGTATTAGGATTTAGTTTTTGTCTGAATAAAAGGCTATTATTATCGTTGTCTTTAAAAGAAACAGATACCGTAATATAATATATAAAATTCTCTTGTCACGGTGTACCTAATTGAACTCCTCCGAAACGGCTCGACCGATTTTCGTGAATCTTAGCGTGGATATCGCTTAGGGTGGAGAATCGGACAACATCTATTTTTCATCCCTCTAAATGTTAAGGGTGGACCCCTAAATTACATTTTTAGTTTTTTGGACGTAATTTTTTGTTTTTATTTTTTTTTTGATTCAGTATTAAAAAATAGATACAACTTCAAATTTTCGCCATTCTACGATCTAGAACTATTTTTGTATCGTGATTTTTATATTATTCTGTTCCATCCACAAATCCGCTGTATGGTTGCAAGATGGCAATCGAATACAATAATTGTAGGAAGATAAATTTATTTATGGCAATACAACGTAGGTATTCTGGGTCAGCTAGTTATTATAATATATCTGAGTCATAAAGCCCACTGTCGTGTTATAATAAGGGGGCTGTTCATCTTGTTTAGCGGGACTCAGGCAGGAGGCAGCAAGCCGGGCCGTGTGGAGGAGGTGCTTGAGGAGGAGTGGACGTATGACCCCAACGAGCCTCGCTACTGCATCTGTAACCAGGTGTCGTACGGAGACATGGTGGCTTGCGACAACCACGACGTGAGTGAACCCACCTTACACCACCTTCTTAGTTCCTACATGTAAACATTGGAATTCAAAATGGCCGCTAATCTTGTACCGTCAGCATGTCAAATCACATCAAAACCACTTTATTCATGTAGGTCACGGAAATGACAGTTGCTGATATGAATGACAATATTTTTTCTTATTGAATCTACTGCTACTGAAAGGGTTGAGCTTTTTTTTTATTATTTATTTAGCCCACAAAAGTGGACGTGGCATGCCTGATTAAGTGGTAAAATAACTATAGCGCAACAAAATACGATTAACAAACCAGCTTGTTAAAAACTAAGCTAATGAGAAGAAGTAACAAGAAATACATTGCCACTCTTTTAATTGAAGATTTACATTTTCATCGTTTTACAAATAATTTGTACAATTACTATATAATATGTAAAGTGATGCAACAAACATACTCAAACGTCAAATAGTCAATGCTATGTTATGGTTTACTATATATATATATATGTGCTATCTATTAATTTACTAATATGCATCACGTATTTAGGATATCTTTTAAATGTATACCGGGATATTTGTAGACCAGTCGATTAATGAACTATAACTTGTTCGCGTGACTAGTTATGATTTAAATCAAAGTCAAATATTATAGTTTAGCATTCTTTATTATTTTAGCATTACGATCACATCAATATTTTTGATATTTAAAAAAAAAATCTAAAGGTGCAATACAAACAAAAACTGAATTTAAATATTTGAAAAACAACACAATTGGTCACATGATATAAGGGGTAGTAGAATTACATTAATTAAAAATCACTCCACTTTGTTGCTATAAACTATGACGTCATAGTACATGCGCAGCAAGCACGCAAAACAGCAGGCGTTTAAGTTACTAACTAACTAACTATATTTATTAAAAGTCTTCTTGAGTGTTAAAAATATTTTTACTATAATAGAGTTATATCAACTATCGAGTGAACATTTAAAAATCATATCCCTGTTCTCGCAGACCTACCGTCTCTAGAGTTTCACCTGAGCTAAGGACAATCACCTACCACAAAATCTGTCAATGCATATACTGACTTAAATATGCCTGTTGCAAGTGTCATGGTAGTATGTCGGGAGCTTATTAATAAAACCGCTAATGGTTGTTTCAGTGTCCGTACGAGTGGTTCCACTATCCTTGCGTGGGTATCACCGCACCGCCCAAGGGCAAATGGTACTGCCCCCAGTGCATCACCAACATGCGACGGAACCGCGCCCATCGCAAGAATTAGCTGTTCCACCACACCTGCGCTGATAGCTCTCATTTGCATCAAATTTAGTCTTGATTTGTGCAAGAGCTCAATGAAAGCCTGCTCAAAAGCGTTGACGTCATAATAATACTACCGTAAAAGACAAACCCTGTATGTATGTGAGGTAACTATCCTTACATAAAAATCTAGGTGCGGAAAAGAGACGGAATAGATGAAGACCATGAAACCGTTTTGAAACAATTTAGTGTCCATTAGTCTCCTGTCAAATTGGACCTCGTTTTAATTTTAGTGTTTTCTATCGTTCTTGTTCTGTGTTTTAACGGATATTAATAATTAATAACATAGAGATAACCAATAGTTATTTATGCTACTGTTATGTAATACGGGGTATTAAAACACGAATGTGGGTTTATCACACGAGTGTTTTAGTACCTAATTATCAACAGTCGCATACAAGACTTTTGATAATACCATAATATGAATCCCCTGTAATGGTTATTAGAACATTGGGTGTTTTAATGTTGGCAATAAGCTAACTGTTTTGGAATCTTTAATAGAGGCTTTAAAGCTTAGGTGTAGATAAAAGCAGAATACTACACACTACTAACTCACTATAACATCTGTAAAACTAGCACACATGAACATTTTAAATTTAGTCTCGCCGTAATGAGGAGAGTGTTTGTCTATCACGCTAATATAGCTTGTTGACGTGATATTTGTGTGTGAAAGAAACTGAAGACAGCTCTCTATAAAAGCTGCGTATTTTAAAAGCGCTGTCATTTGAATATACATTCAATTGTCAAATTGTATCCTTTGAATGCTTTTCTAATGGATATTGAAAAAAATATTCAGCCTAGCGAAACTCTCTAAGACAGAAGCGATTCACTCGATTGTATGAAACATGCAGTCATTGATAGATTGACAGGTGGCGGCAATGATATTATAGTATTAAAAGAGGTAGATATGTCACTAGCGCGCCGAAAATCAATCGCCTAAATTGAGTCAATTGGTTCCTTTGGTCGTAGTCGCTCTCTCGATATGAAAACGGTACGCACGCGTTTGTTGTTGACAGAATTGCTTACAATTTGATATAGATACACCATTAAAATGCCGTCTTGTGTTATAGGAATATGCAGTAATTACAAAAGTAAAAAGAAATCATAGATTTACATACCACAGTTAATAAATCATTGATTATAACATTTTATTTGATTTCATTTATTCATTTACTATCCTTTATTTGATGTGTAATAGTGTGCTATTGCAATGTAAAATTATTAATGTGTGCGTTAATGTATCATTTATAAACACCGAATGTTGTCTACGTAACCTATCTATATCTTTAAATATCGTTGGGTGGCGGTCATAATCTTGTAAAAACAGAGATAGCCGAGATCCGCTACGTTGAAGCAACTGTTCGCTTTCAAATTTAATCGGATTATTCTTCGTCGCCAAATTTGTGGAAGGCTACTTTGCACAGGATGCCGGCTAGTTTATGGGTACCACAACGGCGCCTATTTCTACCGTGAAGCAGTAATGTATAAACATTACTGTGTTTCGGTCTGAAGGGTGCCGAAGCTGGTGAAATTACTGGGCAAATGAGACTTATCATCTTATCTCTCAAGGTGACGAGCGCAATTATTGTAGTGCAGCTCAGAATTTTTGGGTTTTCAAGAATTCCGAACGCCCTGCTCGTCTCGTCCCTTATTTTCATGTAAAAAAAAATCGCCATACTATTTCAAACTTATGTCAAATGACTGCACGTTTCATACTAAACTAAATTAAAATTTTTACTAAGGCCTTCCCGCCTCTTATGAGTATTTACATCCTCTTTGAAAATATTGTGCAAATGAGGCTTTACATGGCGTAGACAAATAACAAAAATATCGTGTAAACACAGAAACACTTCAGTTTGTTTTGGTTTTGCAAGAATCTGATGTAAGTGATCTTTATTTGTATAAAATAAGAGGTAAGTATATTATATTCAAGTCGATACCTCAGTTCCAAAGAGAAACAATTTAGAAAATGCTTCCAAAAGAAAAATAAACACGTGGTAGAAGTGGAACCTTCAAAAATTTTGGCTGCAAGATAATTAGACGCATGTAAAATTTCGGGAAGAGGATAATTGTCATGATGATACATGATTACTATCACCGCTACCTTGTTTATGTTCTCCTGGTGTCTATGTAGTAATACGTCGAGCGCATGACGTCAGAATATATTAAGGTATATCTCTCAACTATGATCACCTGGTACCAAAACACAGTATAATGCTTCCTATCTCATTCTCTCGCCCGCTGAATCCTATACATTTACCTGTTTGTGTCTCTATCGTCTCGCTTTGTTGTTTCATCGAGTTTTCAAGTCACAACGATTCTAAAGAAGTTTCTCGTCAAAAACTCGAGTTGTAACTGTATGAAACGAAAATATTCTAGACTTTTGAAGATATGTTGGAAGTCAAGTGGGTTATCGTTTATGGAACAATTTCTCATACTTATCTCAAACTTACTGAATTTCAGACTTTGGAACTGAGGTATCGAAGTAATGTGTAAGTTTCCTAGTATAAGGTACCTACCTACGTAAGTCACGTATCGACTGCGCGTTTGAGACCGCCTCGAAAGTCGGTAAACGGTTTCGAAAACAATTTTAATACCCAGGAGGTCTACTCGCGAAATCGACAACGATACATTCGGTACGATACGATAATACTCCGAATATATCGCAACTACCCTACTCTAACAAATGTCCGAATTCCTCATCGTTTATCTGGTAACGACCATAGACTAATATTTTGATTTTTTTACGATGTTAGTGTGAATGAAATATGTTCAAACCTAAACATTATCTGTGCTACGTCGCTGTTAAGTGTCACAAGTCAAAACATAGTTTACGCGCTGAGGACCATGCCAAACTGCACCACCAATTTGGTATCATTAACACATAATGTAAATGTTAAAAAAATATGTAATGAATATAATATGACCATTTAAAATTGAATTAATAATACAAAACTCGCGGATAATAAAATGTAAAAAAAAGTAACTCAACCCTTCTCGTCGACTTCCTATTTCTCTGGCGGCCATTTGCATTATTTCTACGCATAAACGATCAACAAAATCACTTAAATGACTTATTAGTAAAAAAATCCTGTTGAATAGTAAATCACATATAATTATTTCAATAATATTTATTAAGTATGTATATTGTATGGCAAATATATCTATACAACTTGAAACGATATTAGCGTCGACAGCCTAGAAGGTGTCGTTGAGATTATCGTAAAAGTGACGTTTGATTATTTGTCGAATTCGAATATTCGTCTGACATTTTCAACTAAGAGTAGGGTTAGGACCGATAATATCGAATAATGTTTCGTTCGTTCAATCATCGTTTCGACCTTGCCACGATTTATCGAATATCGATTTTAGGAGTAGGCCCCCTGATTATGTAAAACCCTAAGAGTTATTTTTATTTCCTCACGTAGCAGTGAAAGTTATTAATTTTTATGTAAAAATATACTCCTAAAAACTTTTGTTTTTGCATCAAAATTTATTCCTACCTATGCGAACGATAGTTTGTTGCCGCGACGAAATGAATCAGTTAATAATAATATAGGTAAGTTTATTTTTATGGCAATAAATGAGTGCGGGAAGATGATCCGATAAATCCATAATAATATTAAGCGTCATATAAAGGCAGGACCGCACTAGAGCGGCGCCGCACTGCGCGTCGCTTCACGTCGCTAAACGGTACCTATCGCATTACAACTGCAGTAAGCGGCAGCTCAATACCAGTTTGCCTGCGAGCAACATTACAAGATGAGTGATAGTAACGAGGATTTGGTCAATATTTCTTTATTGTGTGAAGTTATGGTAGAAAATAAAAATAAGAATAAATGGATTGCTGAATACCAAGGTCACGCTATCAATGAGGCGAATATCACTATTTATTTCCTTCCGACTTTCAGAATGTTGAAGACAAAATTCTATATCCTTTACACTTAACATACTGAAGTGACGCGCCGCTTGCTGTGTCGCGCTGCGCGTCACAGTATTCTCTCGGAGGCAACTACGCCGCCACGCGCAGTACAGCACGCTCCATACAAAACGATTGGAAAAATACTTTGACGCAGCGCCGCGGTGATGCGTTCCGGCCTTAACAGTGTCGTAACACACTACAAAACGACCTAAGATATAATATATTATGGTATGGCCCCGATAACATCACACTACGCCCGTTACCCTTTTACACAGACAGAAACTGTATTAACGAAAAACGAGAGCATCGGGTAGTTTCGGAAAAAAAATAGTTTTGTACCGTGGTGTTGTGGTTATAAAGTTTTTAAACATTCGCTATATCAGGCGTCCCTAGACGGTACTGTTTTTATATTTAAGATAAGTATTCAGGGTAGTTAAAAACATCTTTCCATATTTTTGCGACTTTTGGCTCTGAGTTTCTCACTCATTTTGAGTAAAATCTGCAATTAGCAGCAAAATATGCTATGAAAATTTTAAATATTTATAAAACAAAGTAGCCGTTCCCGCCCGCTTCGCTGGGCGAATTTTAAAAGGAAATAAATTAATGACGGAACGTTTGATTTCGAAAAATAAGTAGCCATAAACCATCTAGGATAAATTTCGCATTGGATGGTGGTAATTTCATGTCCATACGATCAGTGGTTTAGGCGTGATGGAGCCTCTAACAAAGACGCTTTTTATTATATATATATATATTCAAACTGGATTCAAGCCTAAATAATTCAGCAAAACTTCATACTCTAACACTTGCAAAGTTTTCTGAGCTATACTGAATACCTGTATATAGACAATGCACCTCATACAAACTCAAAGCCGAAATATGGCACATGCCACAAATGACATCATAATAACCTTCGACTGGCATGTCTATACATTTCTGATTGTGTTCTTTCATCTTGCCCATTCTGACAATTCTGACAAGGGGACTTGTCAATAATATTGTACCATATTTTATGAAAAAATATTCGTGTTATTAAATTACTTCCGCTTTTTGCATATCAATCTTATGTAATAAAATAACCTTACCGATGATAAGTCACACAATCTTTTTTTGAATCGTTATTATCGTATTATTTAAGCACTTTTTATTGCACACTTAGGCTTGTTGATTGACACACGACTAAGGAGAAAAGTGTGCTTACATTGGTTTTAAGCACACTTTTGCCGTTCCGTTATCAGACTGCGAATGAAATGTCCATATGTATAGAACGTCATTGAATATACTAGATAAAATATTTAAGTAAATGTAAAAAAATAAGCTAAAAGGCATGTTGTATTGCCTAATAATAATTTTATTCAATTTTTCTAGATAATGTTATGTGAAGTTGACACATAAACTTTGTCATGTTGTACACATTAACTTTTTACTCAATTATTGTAGACATTAATGCCGATAGTTTCTATATAAAACAATAAAGAGGTTTCCTTTTAATTGATTGTTTCTTTTGGTTCCTTATAGTTATACTGATATATATAGATTTGATCTCCGCTGCGCTCCAACTAGATTCTGCGCTACCTAAGAACAATAGCCTTTTTTATTACGGGAACTTTATATTGTAGTGTGTATTGGCTATTGGTAAAGATGCTTGTGTACGTAGCATTTTGAAATTGAAATTAATAAAATACAAAATACTTCCTTACGATATGTGATCCCAGTGTCTTTTTTATGTCTTATATTATTTTTGCAACGCAACCCGACATTTTTAGTTTCAATTATTACCAATGTTTAACAGAACGTGTGGCACGTCAACGTCACACATTGTTCAAGACTGGCTCGAGTACGCTCATTTGGGTGTAGTAAAAGTTTCCGTATTTTGCGATTACGCCTGTGGTATCGGAAACTAATCTTGTAATCTAAGCTTACATCCTTGCTAGTTCCAGGTTTATATAACAACGCGTTTGTACTCATGTACTCATGACCTTCAACAGCGAATCACTCACTCGTCTGTCATTTGTTAGTCCATTAAAAATAAAACTCTTCAATGTAAGCAAGATTTTAATGGATCTTTATAATTTTTAGTAATCTGTTTTATATTTGCAAGAGTGTATAATGACGTGTATAATTAATTATAAATGATAACATTAAATATTCGTGCTTAATCGACATTCAGTGTTTTGAGTTTCTTATTCGCTCCGTTAAGTTCCGGCGAGGCGTACAATATGTTTGTCTGTGGTCGACGTTTCCGCGCTAGGAGGCACCATACTCTGAAAATGTCAAATATATTGCCATTTGAGTTCCAAAACAATCTTCAGGTTATGCGAGTATCACACGTTTAAGTTAATACTTTCTACAGGTAAGCTTGTGATTAAAGCTAGCTGACTTTAAGTGGATTCTTATGGCAAAACATAAATACAATTTCGTCTGATATAGATTTAGCGAGCGCAGTTTTATGGTGAATTTTGTAGTTTTGACTTTTTTTTTATGATATATGTAGTGATAAATGTATGTATTATCAGATAAGGATTGAAACTCTAGTTTGAATCAATGTATTGTGACCAGACCACCAGACAAACGGTGAAATTGTCAAAATTTTTACATGGTAAAGTAAGTATTATTCAACTCTCAGGTTGTGGCTTCATCTATAGGATCTAATTTACAGTTGATAAGCTGCTCAACCCCAATATATGCATATTAGGAAATTGACTTGAGATATCGCTCTTTCATATCTAAACAATTTGTTATTTTTAAAATTTACGACCCATGTGTACTCCAACGGTGGGCTCAGTTGGGAAGAGCGCTCGGACAGAACCCAAGAGTTCGCGGGTTCGAGTCCCGCATCGTTCATAAATCTTGGTTACAAATTTAATTTGTATAATTGCACATTATCAAAAACATAGGCTGATGGAAAGGCGAATTGTTAACAGTTGTGCTACCTCAGAGTGGATAAGTAGTTTGGTGAGGACTGAGGGATAATGGGTGTAGTATAACTCCACTCTTAATGATACGGTTGGTATCATCGTCATCAGCCGGAAGATATCCACTCCTGGACAAAGATCTCCACGACGATCGGTCCTGCGCTGCCCTCATCCAACGTATTCCGGCGATCATGACCAGATCGTCGGTCCATCTTGTGGGTGGACTACCACCACTACGTCTTCCGGTACGTGGTCGCTATTCGAAGACTACTGCCCCAGCGGCCTGTCCGTCTGTCCGTCAAACTATGTGCCCCGCCCACTGCCACTTCAGTTACGTAATCATTTGGACTATGTCGGTAACTTTGGTTCTCTTACGGATCTCCTCATTTCTGATTCGATCTCGCAGGGAAACTCCAAACTCCGGGTGGTATAACTAGATAATATTCTGTTTGCACTTTTACCTCAAAGTTAAGAAATATAATATTTCAACAACGCTTAGTATGGAGAAGCCCATAAAAAGACCGAGAAGACCGCCGCAGTTCGCGAGGAAATCCGTCGGACCGTACAACTCCGATCTCCTCGATGTTATGAATTGTGCTTCCTTGAAGAATATCATCACTCGGGCCATGAGAAGGCTGAAACAGGTAAAATTACTGTTGTTTTAAAATTTGGATTTCACAGGAATGATAAATTAATAGCAACGCACATTGGATCTTACTATATTTTAGTATTTTGGTTTACTAGCCGCTACCATAAAAGATATTTTTTATGGAAAAGGAGGACAGACGAGCGTACGGGTGGCGTGGGTTGGGTACCTGGTGTTAAGTGATCACCGCCGCCCACATTCTCTTGCAACACCAGAGGAATCACAGGAGTATTGCCGGACTTTAAGAAAGGTGTACGCGCTTTTTTTGAAGGTACCCATGTCGTATCGATCCGAAAACAACGCACAAGGAAGCTCATAGCTTTGTAGTACGTGGAATAAATCTCCTTGAAAACCGCACTGTGGAGGACCGCCAAATATCCAGATGGTGAGGATATTATATATTACAATGAGATATGATGTGATTGCAGATTTTACGAAGTAGGTACGTATCTACACGAATATTTTGATATGAAGTTTCATTATTTATATCTTACAAAAAGTAAAAAAAGATAGTATCGTTTTTGGTTTGGTGCAAGGAATGGTTGAATAGCGAAACGAAGGACACTCGAAAGCGGTGTTTGACATCGTCACAGATGAACAGGCATAGAGGCTGCCGATAGAAGTGAAAACGGTGACTCGAACCCATAAGATTTTCCCCTACCAAAAAGTTCCCAACGCGGCTCAAGAAGTTTTCACTTCAAAAAGGAAAATAAAGAAAAAGAGCTTAAGATAGATGTCTGATATCCCGTAATCTTAGAGCAGGAGTGATTGTTTCAATAGCATGGATTGCTTTGAAAGAAAACCTGCCACAAAATAAAACTTCACTTGTAAGACAGTTCGCAAAATCGATCTCCCTTAGATTAAGGATTGGTCTCCGCTGCGCTCCAACTAAATACCGCCGGCGTAGTCGTAAAGTGCGGCAACTAATACTCGAACCAGTCTCGAACAATGTTGCGTGGTAAGACTTGTAAAAAGAATATCTACTACATGAAATAAAAAGACACTGGGATCACATATCATCAGTAAGTATTTTGTATTTTATTAATTTCAATGTAAAATAACACGAAGCGTATGTAACAAAATTTGAAAGATGCCTTGTGTGCGTGGCATCTTGACCGAGTGTCAAGATGCATCGCACACAAGCATCCAATAGTTGCCGTATTAAAAAACCTATTGTTCTTAAGTAGTGCGGTATCTAGTTGGATACTTATCCTTAATCTAAGCGATCTCCATATATAAGTAGTAAAACCTACTCCTCTTCGTCGGTAGGTAGTTTATAAGCTCTGAAAAGGGCTTTCCAGTCAAAGTCTGCTTGAGAAGTCTCCGCCTCATATTCGATGGACGTACACGCTGGTAGACACTTGCATTGCGCTGCAACTTTGCGAGCGTCGCCCAGAGTATCGTTCGAGTGGATATCATTCTCGAGACCCGATTGTATTTCAGCTGTCACTAGCTCCGCTGAAAATAAAAAAAAGTGTATGTGTCAGCTCCGACGCACGACTGGAGTTTACTCCTCAAGAACGATTGTCTTTGAACAGGCACTAAACAAAATCAAGTCCAATGGAGTCGGTTACAAACAGACATACAGCAGAAGCTAATAAAAGCGTATTAATTAAAAAATCAAATAAATCCTCAACGCTCAAATATGTCAGGAATTGCCCAAACACAACTCCTGTTAAAAGTGGAACTCAAAATTCCAAATTCCATTTTGGCACACCCTAATTAGGTATATTATACTACATGCGTAAGCTATCACACAGTTATACTGTGTATGCTGGCTACACACAAGTATAGATATGTGTATATACACACACACACAATTGAAAAGTGAATGGTGCGCGAGAAATGATGCGCACCAAAAACGTTACTATCCCATTTGATGAGTAGGTTTTACTCTCCATATTTTTCTCATACCGGGCGCCTTATATGAAAATCGATTCTTAAGGAGTAAACTCCAAAAAAACACGATTAGTGGGTTACTAAGCCCCTGGTGCCGCTTATGAAGTGGCTGATCTGCACGTCACCTTTCGTACCAGGATAAGGAGGGAATTGTTACCGGATATAAAAAAATCGGTACGTATGAAGTGCACTGAACACCGGGTGCCGGCTAGATTATGGGTACCACAACGGCGCCTATTTCTGACGTGAAACAGCAATGTGTAAGCATTACTGTGTTTTGGTCTGAAAGGCGCCGTAGCTAGTGAAATTACAGGACAAATGACACTTCACATCTTATGCCTCAAGGTGACGAGCGCAGTTGTAGTGCCGCTCAGAATTTTTGGGTTTTCCAACAATCCTGACCGGCACTGCATTGTGTACTGCACTGGGCAGAGCGTTTCCGAATTACCATCTGCTGAACGTCCTGCTCGTCTCGTCCCTTATTTTCATAAAAAAACACCGCAAAAGTATTATTACACTGTAATTTTTAAATACTATATAAATAAGTTTACGTTTAAGTACACAAAAGAAACTTCGTGGCGGCCATTTTGGATTTCGCCGTCATGGTTATTATTATTTTACACCAATTGTAATACACATTGCCAAACTTTCACCTGTTTCGGCTCTAGACTTACAGAACCGACCGTGCGTCGGACCGAAGGGTGTGCGGGTACTAAATAATATTATAAATGTGTGTGTAGTATATAATCCTAAAATTTCCCACTAAAATATTAAATTTACAACATGCATATGTTTATAATATGTAATATTAACAGCTACACGACTAGCGCGCATAATGCCTCAACCGTCTGTTTTACAGGGGACACACCTCCCATTATTACCCTGCGTGCAGCGAGTCTATGAGCCTGGGGATGAATCCATGCCTTGGTTTTTTATTATTAACTTTTCAACTTCACATTTAATGAGTCTTCAATTAGGATACATAAGATTCTTTGGTGCAGCAATTGTCGATCCCTCGGGATCTCGGAATTCGTGGGATTCGCACTTAGAAATCAAAATAATTTATGGCATTTTTAAGTGAAAGATGTGGTCTCTGCCTACCCCTGTAATGATTCAGTACATATTCGAAAGTATAGAAACCAAAAAGGGACACACTTTTTGCCGGCAGTACACAAAATGTGCCATCATGACACAATGCTTGGTAACTCCAGGGATTTAAAAATAAATGAACAGTACAGTTTTTGTTTGTCGATGTGAAATATGTTGGCGCAAAGATACAGCTAGTTTTAAAGCTAACGATGAATGATTGTCTTCCAGTTTCCTTATTACGAATTTAAGCTTCTTGTTTTGCTTCTTGAATTGTTGCTTCAGCCGTAACAAGATTACGTATCTACGTACATTTTGCTGACTTGATTATTGATAATGCATAAAGATACTTAATCCCGCAAATTACGCGGTATCTCCGGTTCCTTTTTGGGAAATATTTGGCACAGAATACATAGACATACACAGGACACAATAGTACCTACAGGTACAAGCTAGGTAAAATAGGACATTCTGTAATACTTAAAGACAATTCTTTATATTTCTATGACAAAGAATAACACCTTTTAAGTTATCTTAGACCTTACTGCTGACTCATGGTTTAATCGAATAAATAATAATACCATTATACTTCGGTACTGAGATGTAAAGGTAAATGTGAAGGTTGCTTTGAATCATGACTTTGTGACTAATATGAGGTATTTATTACAATTATTTTAATATTATTCTATGTAACAAGTGTGATACATACTTTGTGCGTTCTTCATACAAGGAACACTTCCAGCGTTACACACCGTCATATTGGGTCCATCTGAAAATATATTGCTATTACAATTATTGTTTGCCACACTTTTATTTTGATTTGCATTTGGTATATATGATCTGTATATAAGATCGCTGGAGTAGGTTGAGTGAGGACAGCGCAGGACTGATCGTCATGGTGATCTTTTGGGGAGGCCTTTGGACTCCAGCAGTGGACGTCTTCCGGCTGAAATGGATGGATGGATGTATCCAACATTCTGTTATAAAATACTTTATAAACGCGTGTTCAATTTTTTTTTTGGTTTAAATTAGACATGACGGCGATTTTGTTTTAATTTTTATTATTTTTTCAATTTCTGATTTTTTAAGTGATTTCAACTGGAATTAAATACCCAATTATCCCGCAGTAAAGAGTGATGCAAATGAATTTAATATTTTTTTTAAAACGGCAAGTACAGCTCGGGAAACAAACTTTCAGCTGTCTGACAACAGGGATACTCGTGTTTGTTACCAAACTCGAACGGATTTGTATGAAATTTTGTGTGCATATCGGGTTGGTCGGTTTTCATTTTTTATTAATTTGTATGGCAATACAGCGTTTGCTAGGTCAGCTAGTTTATAGTATATAATCGGAGTCTTAAATGTTCGTGGTTAGTGAAACTATTACTTTTATTTTCTTATATTACCTTTAGATTATTTACTCTTCATTCATAAGGTAGTCAAACATTCATAATGGTCCAGCCAAACCTTATACCCGAGATCTAGAGTTTGCACAATACAAAGGTAGAGTAGAATTTAATTATACATTAGATCTCATTAATAGCCTCTCTTTAATACCTGAATGATTATTAACTTGTCAGTCTTTGCAACTCTCACATACAGTTAGTTCCACATTAAAATAATATGCTTTTAATGACATAGACGTTTCATTTCAAAACTCATAACATTTAAGATTATTAATTGTTATAATTAATTATTAATTAATTAATTAATTTAAAAAAAACAAATGAGTGTCGAGTGCTTTAAAAAAATACCGTTTTGCTCCACTAAAAAGGCAACTTGCTGCGGAGAAATTGAACCACTTCCATTGGAAATAACTTTCTCTAAAAGATTTTTTTCTGTGTACGGACTTAAACACACGCTCACACACACGCAAACACACATACACTTGCAAGGGTGATCAGAACACTTTTTTTTAAATTACATTTAAAAAAAATATATAGCTTAAGTAGGTAATCGGGGAGCCACAATACATCCAATCCCACTCAACACCTTAGGGAGGAGGGGATGGCTGAAAAACAGCGCTGCATGGAAACATAAATCCATGATTCCATGTCAGGTGAAGCTGAACCTTTTCCTTTTGCCTTTTTAATATACCAATGTCTGAATATCCACAGCGAAGCCTGATGTTCCATCTAGTTCCATTACATCAGAGGCGAAACATATCTGACATCGCGTTGTTACTGAAATTAGCCCAAAATAACATTGATGGTCCGGAGCTTCTTAGCAAAATTAATCTTAATGTTCCTACTCGTAGTTCTAGGAAACCGGCTTTGTTTGGCATCGATTTCAGCCACACTAACTACCGGAAAAATAGCTTTTTTCCTCGTTGCATGCGGCAGTTCAACAAGCTTAACCATGATGACCGTTTTGACCTCTTTACTTGTAGTCCTCGTGTAGCTAAGAATGCTTACCAAAGACAGTGTCGATGTAAGTCTAACATAAAAAAAAAGAAAGCACTTAATCTCATATGTTAGAACCTATTTTGTGTTACAGTATTGTTTGTGTTATATATTAATCTGAGCTTAAGCAATTTAAAAACATATGTGGAAGCTTGTAATTAGCATTTATTAATCTATTTGTTGTGTAAAATTTGTAAAAATGGCTGTAAGTTTCCCAAATAAAATAAAAAAAAAATAAAAAATTTTGTTTCATCGCGTAGCCTCATTATTCATTTTATATTTGTAATGTTTTTGTATGGCAATAAAGAATTTATTAATATTATTATAATTGATGTTCATAAATAGTTACGCGGCATCCCAAAATGAACACATCCGCATCTGGCGTCGGTGAAGTTGGTTAAACACTCCATTTCACAATTTGCTTGAGTGTAAACTTTGAAATACTGCAGATAACGCTCGCTTGGGAAATAACACTGGCGTCTGTAAACAAAACTCTATTTTAATCTTTAACAAACCACGTTTGGTGCAAACGAGCACGTTATCTTATAACTAACCTATATAAGAACAGACGGGGAATGCAGGTTTTACGATGCGCTATCGCAATCTATGATGAAAACTGGGAAAGTTTAACGTTCGTAATCCTATACTAATACTATAAATGTGAACGTAAGTTTGTTTGTTAGAAAGAAAAATCATTTATTTTGCAACTTAAACCTAAGTAGTATACAAGTAGACTTATTTATTATTATTTTTTTTTTATGAAAATAAGGGACGAGACGAGCAGGACGTACTGATGGTAATGGATACGGCCTGCAATGATACAATGCAGTGCTGCTCAGGATTCTTGAAAAACCCCAAAGATTCTGAGTGGCACTACTTTATCCTGGAAAAATCTAAGGTTCCAGCGGAATTTGTGTAAAACTGAAATTCATGATGAGCTGTAGTAACTATACCAATAGTAGGTTTAGTTTGCCATAGCAATCTACCTCGAAATAAGATTCTTATAATATGTTGGGAACGGGAGCGAAAACGGGAACCGGAACTGGAATGGGACATGAGATAATCTTCAGTTCCAAACTTGCTTATTATTTTTAAAAATCCTTTATCTACGCGGACGCAGTCTTGGGCATCATCTAGTATAATAATATATCTTTCAAGTTGTATTTAAATATATAAATATCACAATTGTGTTTGGTTTCTTACCTCGTTGCATCATATGGTTTTAAACCTTCAGACGTGGTCATCATTTTGGGCTTGACTGCGACAACAACTTCCTGTGACAAAGGGGATCGGAAATATTGCTGCGATAGTCGTGGTAACTCCGCAGGATTGTGGAGAAGAATCTGAAATATACACGCATAGATTAGTTGAATATAAATTTTACTACTGGCTCTTTATATGTAAAACAGATTGAGGAACGAAATTCGCGTGAAACAGCGAGGCAACTTGCAAAAACTGTTTCCATTCCATAGTATTTTCTTTGATTAACGCGAGTGTTACACATTTAAATAAAATACTTTTAATGGATTAAAACGCTTGTAATTGTAACTGTGTTCTTACATTAGATTTAAGCGTAAAAGTTACATTTTTATTTTTATTATAATTAACCCGACGTTTCAAGACCTTTCCAGATCTCGGTTAGGGGTTCAGTCCCCCTGAAAACGAGCAAAAATTACGCAAAAATCTATACTAATATAATAAAGCTGCAGTGTTTGTTTGTTTGTTTGTTTGAACGCGCTAATCTCTGGTACTACTGGTCCGATTTGAATGATTTCAGTGTTGGGTAGTCCATTTATCGAGGAAGGCTATAGGCTATGTTTTTTTTTTTTCAAAATTAGGGATCCGTAATAAAATTGCTATTTTGTAATACAAGGTGTAAAATCGAAAACCTATTTTTGCGTGCGCTGCAAAAACTATTGACAATAGAACAAAATGATGTACAGGCTATAATATAGGCAATATTTTATTACTTATAAATCTATCGCGTAAATTATACTTTATATGGCAAAACGTTTGCCGGGTCAGCTAGTGTAATGTAAAAACACAGTTCCATTATTCGCGTTTTAATCCTTTAAAAGTGTTTTATTCCATCAAGATGACCTGGCTCACAGGTCCTTGAGAGATGCTGGCTTCTAAATAGATACTTGAACAACCTCCAAAATCTCTCGACCTAGGCCATATTGATTTCTATGTATTTCCAATTTTTAATGTGCTGGATGGAGAGTTTTTTAAGAAAGCAAGTTTAGAAAAAAATGTTTTCCAAATAAGTTTAAGTAATGCTTAGAAGTTACCAACAACCTTTTCATTCTAATTTTTTTTGTGAGCTAATATATTGCATATTAATTATATATAATTTTTATAATTATCTATAATAATTTTAGAGTCTAGCACCATAAGCAGTAATTTAATATGTAACAATACTATTCAACGTTCTTTGGTGTAGCAACTATGGGCGACGGTGATCGTATAGCATTCCTTGACAAAAAATCTGTTTTTTTTTTTAATGAAAACCATGGATGAGATGTGTAGCACATTCAGCTGACAGTAATTGATACACCCTGCCCATTACAATGCAGTAGTAGCAGAGGCACTACTACATAAGATGCCAAGTCTCATTTCCAGAAATTTCTCTAGCTACGGCCCCCTTCAGACCGAAACACAGTAATGCTTACACATTACTGCTTCACGGCAGAAATAGGCGCCGTTGTGGTACCCATAATCTTACCGGCATCCTGTACAAAGGAGAGGATGTTTTTATAGTCATCATTATTTTGCTCAGGCTTTATATAGGCACCTTCTTCCACGTATCTACTAAAAAGTAGTGCAACGAATTTTTCAAGTCATTATGTAGAATAATAGAGCTTGTACCTTAAAGCTACAGCCATAAATCGTAAGTAATGAAATTCAGATACCTTAAATCCTTGAACTGGCCCCTTACACAGATAATCTAAATCAATTTGTCTTGCTTTTAACAAAAATGTTAAACCAGATTTTGCACCATATCCCTGAAAGGCAACAATGCTATTAGTTTAATATAAGGACGCAAATGGTTAGTAACTAGATTAAGATTACTTAAAAACTAAACATGAAAATTAAAATTGATTCACTTAATATCTTTGCTAAGATTAACAGTCTAGAAAGGGAAACATAGAATGGCAATGTAAATTTATAACTAAGAAAGGTAGAAAGACTTAAATAAAACTCATCCTCAACGAACGTTTGATGCTTGGAAAAAATGTAGGTACTTAAGTTTTATGTATTGTATGTAACCCTTTTGATTTCTAAACAAATATCTCACCTAAATAATATATTAATAACTCAACAAATATTCATACATACATGTTTTATTTATATACTCGAAACAAACATAAACTCGCAATTCCATCTACTAGGCTCCGTAAAATTGCAAAATGTTTTAAAGTGCATTGTGTTATATTTTAAAAATATACTCCCAAATGATATTAAATTAAACCAATTAAAAAATTTAATGTATCGTAAAAAATAAATTAACATCGAAGGCCTATTATAATGTGAAAGATTATTTGAATCATATAGTTGGGATTAATGTTTCTAAAATTATTGTTAATGAATTTTGTTATACACATTTGAATGCTAATGTAACTTTTATACTTCATCCTGACTTGCACTAAATAACTTTATAAAATATTATATATAAGTAATATATGTATCTACTCTGTGGTAATACGTACCTGATGCATAAAAAGACATATTCAAGGGCAAATAGATAAAAAGATTTAGAAAATGTCAAAGCATAAATGGCAAGGGTCAAAAACCTGCATTTGCTATTGTGGCAATGCAGTAGTTTTTTTGGCAACTTTCCAGAAAGCATTTAGTTTGCACTTACTTTTAATTTCGAAGGTATTCGACGTTTTGGGTGCAGATTGCTTGTTCAACAGCTCCACTGGTGTTTTATTTTAACCATACATATGCAGACTTTTATTATTTGTAAGATACTCTTTTGGCGAATCAGGTTAGAAATATGTTGTACCCACCACTTGTCCGCATCACCAGTTGCCATATGCATGTTTTATGTAAAATTTCACATGAATTCGATTTTATCTTTTCTTTTTTCAGCGCACCTATTTCGCACTAATTTAACTACGTTCGTCAGAGTTCATATCGTCCTTTATATGTATGTAAAGTTTCATTTCGAGTTTTAAGTGAACATACACATACAAAAATTGGATTTTGATCGTATAATATCTTTCATGCTAGGTATATAAACTATCAAAAGTGATTTGAACTTGCTGTCCGCCAAACGTGAATCCATAATAAAGCTGTTTTGAAAAACCTTTAGCTGCAGCATAAAAGTATTTTAACTAAATGATGATACCGTCGGCGAGTGAGGCAGAATAAGGTATACCGCATGGTGCCCTTATCAACAAAACTTCTCTCATGTCTTCTCATTCTAGAAATAATAGTAGATTCCTGAAGGTCAGTCCAACACTTATGAGTTGGTTTACTTACAGATCCACGATGGGGGTAAGTCTCTAGCGGAGTATCAGGTGGATAGCCTTCTTCCAGAGTCCAGCTCTGCGATGTGTTGGTGAACTCGAGGTAGTTGTACGCTTTGTGCAAGCTAAACAAATTATTAATAGTTACAGCAAGCTAGAGGTTCTGGGTTCGAATCCTGGTAGGTGCAAACATTTATATGATGAATATGGATGTTTGTTTCCGAATCATGGATGTATTTATGTATGTTTAAGTAAGTTTATCGTATTAAATATTACGTTGTCTTGCAAATTAGGCATAGCACAGGTTATGCACATATTGAATTTCACACCAGAGGAAACGCTATGTCAAATACATCAACTGTATATGAAGGTACCAGTGGCTCCTTTGCACAGGATGCCGGCTAGTTTATAGGTACCACAATGGCGCCTTCTACCGTGAAGCAGTAATGCGTAAACATTACTGTCTTTCGGTCTGAAGGGCGCTGTAGCTGTTGAAATTACTGGGCAATTGAGACTTAACATCTTATGTCTCAAGGTGACGAGCGCAATTATTGTAGTGACGCTCAGAATTTTTGGGTTTTTCAAGAATCCTAAGCGGCACTGCATTGTAATGGGCAAGGCGTATCAATTACCATCAGCTGAACGTCCTGCTCTTCTCGTCCCTTATTCTCGGCCTTATTTTCATAAAAAAAATATACATAAAACTAATGAACTACAGGCGTCTTCCGCAAGTCTTACTCAAATAATGCAATAAGAAAGTTCAACAAAACTTACTTTTCCACTCTGAACAACTGATCAGCATTGAGCGTGTTGAAGGTGTAACATTGTCCTTCTTCTGTCAGGATAGGAGAGAACAGGTCAGTGCAGCTATCTTTGGGTATGTCCTTCCACTTGCATCCCAAGAATATCTCGGTTATATTCGGCGACAGCTAAAACATGGAAAACTTTAATGTTTATACTCTTCAATATAGCTTTACGAATATGATGCAATGGGTACTGTATTTGTGTCTCAATGGTCTTTATATACGAACATCACCTGGGAGGCTTCTCTGCACCGGATGCCGGCTAGATAATGGGTACGGCAACGGCGCCTAATTCTGCCGTTTAGCAGTAATCTGTAAGCATTACTGTGTTTCCGTCTGAAGGGCGCCGTAGCTAGTAAAATTACTGGGCAAATGAGACTTGTCACTAGACATCTTATGTCTCAAGGTGACGAGCGCAGCTGTCGCAGTTGGGTTTTTCAATAATCTTGAGCGGCACTGCATTGTAATGGGCAGGGCGTACCAATTACCATCAGTTGAACGTCCTGCTCGTCTCGTCCCTTATTTTCATAAAAAAAAGAAAGATAAAAGTACTATCGTCATTAGGAACTTAATACCTGTTCGAGTTTTCTACCACAAATATAATAAGTACTTACACTTAGGTTAAACGTCACCTTTTTGTAGAAGGGCAGGCCTTTTAAACAGTTGACGTATTTCTCCCATCGCAATATTTCGTAAATACTCAAAGATGAACGATAGTTTTTGATAGCTCTAGTACGAACACAAAATACAAACGCCCCGTTAGTAAGATTTCAAGTAGAGACAAATTAAAAACTTAACTATATCATAATCACCTCTTTCAAGTTATCAACAGTCACATTTCCCAGTGAGAATTTTCTTCCAGTTTTTGGGGCGAGGTGGTCGTCGCATACGAGGCTCACATCTTCAAACAGAAACCGTCTAAAATGAAGTCGAAAACGATATCATTTAGTGTATACGTCACTGTACAAGGTTTCGACGGTAAATCTCTGATATGGCAACACGGCCCTCAGAAGTCACCTGCTGTTTTGGCGCCAAACCCAACGCCGGCCACTTGTGACGCTATATCTACTTGTGTTTACAATAATCGAGGTATCATTATGTGGTTTATGTTACGGGTTTCTAGATAAATAAGCTTGGTAATTGCGGGCCAAAAAACGTGATTTATGATAGATTCTTGCTGTGATATCGCCGCTCTTTTAGAGTTAAGATTAACCGACATTAAATTATTATTATTAGAATTTTATTAATATTAGAATTTTACACAAGACAAGATTTAACAGTAATGATGGGTAAATATTGGTTTTGGGAACCAATATCTCTTCTTCGTCGGATTACTCTTGACAGAGCAGTCGTGGTCACGTCGAACGACGAACGATTCTACGCCAGTTATCCATGGCTGTTGCTTCTCTGGCACATGTGTTGAGGGGAGTATTGGTTAGGGCTTTGATCTGGTCTGTCCAGCGCATAGGGGAGCGTCCCTTTGACCTACTGCCGTTGACCCTTCCCTGAACAACAAGTCTCTCTATGGCATGCTCTCCACGTCGCGTGATATGTCCGAAGTATCTGAGGATACCATCATGGATGGGGAACCAAATATACTGCAGATTTAAGTTACAAGTTCATTTAACTCCGTTCCGCTTCGCTTCCGTCTCAAACAAAAATACTGAAACGTTACGACTTTCACGAGTAAGCTAAAAACATTAATATATTAAATAAAATACAAGAGCTATCGAATCCAGTAGAAGCATCAGTTCACACACAACATAAAAAGTAAAGAAAAGCGAGCATTATAATAAAATACTTTAGATCGAAAAATATTGAGTTTAGAACTAACCTCTATTTTGAGCAATTCATGCACACTAACACAAAATGTTATACAAATCGCGAGTGTAAGACATAGCTGAACTAATATTCCTGGCCTGTTTTTATCGGTTGTCTAACAGCAAGATAATCTATCTCGACGTATTAATTATCTAAGTTTCTAAGTTACGATGTCGAAAACAATATATTATTACTACATATAAGTTATATAATGTTATGTGTGTGTGTGAGATCTCATAATATAGCAAGAGAGTATCTAGACATATAAGTTTTCAAAGTAAAATTGTAAAGATATACAGATCAACTATGAGGGTAGCGATTTCGATAGAAACTTAATGTGCATCATTCGATTTTTGAAAATCAATATTATCAATATTGACAAAAATCAATATAATATAAGGAATTTGTCTATGGCCCAGATTCGTATTAGGCCATCAACGCTTACTTGAGAATGTCACCTGTTTGTAACCATAAAATTATAAATTATTTTTTTTACAACAAGCTGTTGACAGGATCATTCAGCGATCACACATAGCGCTGCACAAGCATGACGCACGAACCAGCAATCGCCTCTCTCGACTATATTTTAGGGAAAGGAACGACTAGGTAACCGACGGACGCCGCGAGAAGCAATTAAATTATGCGAGCATAACGAAGGGAAATAACTGGGATAGATGTTTAAAATTACCAATCGAATGGTGATTAAAGTTAAAAGTAAAGATGATCGCAGGATCCTTATGTTTACGTGACAATGTTTGGGTTAACCATAGATCGAGCTCTCCGATGAAAATAGTATATTGTGCAACTAGTGTGACAAATTGTCGATTGGGTAATCGACAACGTTGCGCGATCTGCACATACTATTTCTTATTACAAATGCGAAGATTTATGTATTATTTCCGACTCCTTATTCTTTTTTAAACTTTTGTAATTTAAATTATAGAGTTATTTATTAAATTAAACTATTTAACGTTAGCGTTAACCTCAATTCACTTTTAATAATTCGATAGTGTTGTTTTTTGTTATTATTTTATTTATTTTAGCAATTTTATCTAAATTTGCGTGTGCCAAGTATAATTTGCGTGCGACCGCACTCAAACAACAGTTTCATTTACAAAAAAACTCACGTGTAATTTTAAAATGGGCAAACTGCTTTTTCCTCCGCAACAGCGAGCGCCAAAATACTACTTTTCCCGCATAAGTAATACAATAAACGCTTTTTTCATCGCTGTCACATGAGATAGTACTACAAATTACAATAAATAATTTGTTTGCAATCGCTTTACCACGCAATAACTGATAATGTTTCGGTTTTAATGTTTTGGATATTTCTAGAAACAATAGACAATAGAGTTTAGTTAACATTCCGGTCTCCAATACTTACTCTTCCTCGGTCAGGTTCTGGTAGGTGGACTCGTTGTTGTACTGGTGGTAGTATTCCGTGAAATTAAATACTGTTTGCATGGCCTTCGTCTCAAAGCACACCGTGACAGCGGGGTAAGGAATCTAAAAACAGCAGACGTAAAAGCTTATATATATATATTATGTTTTCAAAATAATACATTATTCCTCGAAATATTCTAACATAGGTACTTATGTGAAAGGTATATAACTAATTTCTATTATATAAGTACGTATTATTAAAAAAAAATCATAATATTTCATATTTTTGTTTATTTATGAAAAAAATGGTGTATCAGTTACTCTTACTTACTTGAAAACTTAGATTAAGGATTGGTACTTTAACAAATCAAATCAAATCAAGTCATTTATTTGCATAGATTGAGTGGGTACATTGGTGTTACATTATAATATTGAAGTATATATATTGAAGGATTGGCGAACAGAATTAGTTCTGCAGCATACGCGGTTAAAAAGATTAGACAATTAACTGACATAGATACGGCGCGACTTGTATACTTTAGTTACTTCCATAGTATTATGTCCTATGGTATATTGCTGTGGGGCAACGCTGCCGACATTAATACAATATTTGTGCTGCAGAAAGGGGCTATTCGCGCTATTTATAACCTAGGCCCTAAGGAATAATTGAGTCTGACTGTTGTTTCTCAATATATTCTTGATAATGTAATGTATGTTCATAGGCACATAAGTGAATTTACCAGAAACTGTCATAACCATAATGTTAACACCAGGAACAGACATAAGCTTATAATGCCTACTACTCGACTTAGTCGAGTTAGCAAATCTTTTGTGGGGCGATGTATATGCTTTTACAACAGGATCCCAGAAAATGTTCAAAGCAAAAGTATTACGTTATTCAAAAGAATTGTTAAAAAACGTTTGTGTGGTAAAGGTTACTATAAGATAAATGACTTTCTTAATGATACCACAGATTGGGAATGGAGCGACCGCCCTCAGGCTAGTAAATAATAAGTTTAATTGTACAATGTTACTTTGTAAATGTTACTTTAAGTAATTGTAAAACATATTTTTGATAAAAAAACAAGCCCGCTGAGTTTGTTGCGCCCATTCTTCTCAGGCCTGAGGCATTCATTTTGGAATGGGTGGTAGTTTTTTGACTTTCAATAAGTGATTTCACATCCTATTATGAATCAAAATATTTGAATTTGAATCATAGGTGCTAATAATCTGCCGGGTAGGCATGCAAAAAAATTATCTCGACCCGGCTTTATGCAACTCGGTAGATACCTACCTAAAACATAATCATACACGTATACAACTTTGTTTTCGTAAGTAATGTAATTCCTGCTTAGGTGTGGTGAAAAACAGAATAAGTATGACGAGTTATCTACCACTTTCGCAGGTAACCTTAAGTGTAATCTAACAAAAAGTAGTAACACACCGTATTGGCGCGGCCAACGTAACAGAACCTTATTGACTCACTTGCCAAACAGGAGTAGAGGTTTCCGCAAAGCTCACAATCACTGGACTTATGTTCCATTTGATCCACACTTTCCAGATCAATATGGAGCAGAGAACAACGCAGCACGTGAACATGATCAGCCAGAATATTCTAGAACATTAAAACTCGTTATAACTTCTTAAACAAAAGCATGGCCTTAGATCATTTACGGCCGTTCCCAATATTCAGTCATCTCCGGTTGTGGCCTACTCGAGATAAAAAACGTAACTATCGTTGACTTTTCTGTCCCAAAAAACTTATTGACGGTAACTTACCTTATCTGTACACGCTGTCTGTCAATGGGAGGACGTATAGTTTACCAGCGATAGAAGTTTGTATGGAAATTGTAATTCACGCGTCCCAATATAAGGCGATAAGAATGACTTATCGGGTATATTGGGACAGCTTTAGATTATGGACAGCTAATTACTGACAGTAGAAGGTAGTAATTTTTCTCTGTAGATCTGTAGATAGATATTGGGAACGGCTGTTATACGTCTAGACTCTAGATAGACTATGACAGCTGTGAAAACGTCGAAACAAATTGAGCTTAGAACCAACCTCTATTTTGAGCAATTCTTTTTTTATGGAATAGGAGGACAAACGAGCGTACGGGTCACCTGTTGTTAAGTGATCACCGCCGCCCACACTCTCTTGCAACACCAGAGGAATCACAGGAGCGTTGCCTGCCTTTAAGGAAGATGTACGCGCTTTTTTTGAAGGTACCCATGTCGTATCGTCCCGGAAACACCGCACAAGGAAGTTCATTCCACAGCTTTGTAGTACGTGGAAGAAAGCTCCTTGTAAACCGCACTGTGGAGGACCGCCACACATCCAGATGGTGAGGACGATATCCTAACTTGTGGCGTGTCGTGCGAAGATGGAATTCGGCGGCAGGAATTAGGTAAAACAGCTCTTCGGAACACTCCCCATGATAAATGCGGTAGAAGACACAATGAAGCGACGTCTCTACGCACGCCGAGTGATCCAGCCGTTCACAGAGTACTGGGTCCCCGACAATTCGAGCTGCTCTGCGTTGCATGCGGTCAAATGGATCGAGCTGATACTGGGGTGCGCCAGACCAGAGATGACAGCAATACTCCATGTGTGGCCGGACCTGCGCTTTGTACAGCGCTAGAATGTGGGCCGGCTTGAAGTATTGCCGTGCTCTATTAATGACGCCCAGTTTCTTTGAAGCCAATTTGGCTTTGCCCTCCAGATGGCCACAGAATTGGCAATCGCTCGAGATTTCAAGACCCAGTATTCCGATACTAGGCGAGGCTTTTAGGGAAGTGTTGTCGAAGAGCGGTGATGCGACAAATGGGGTTTTTTTAGTGGTAAACGGGCAAACTTGAGTCTTCTGGGGGTTAAATTGGACAAGGTTCAATTTACCCCATTCCGCGACCTTCTCAAGAGAGGACTCGATAGAAGACACAAGTTTCTCCCGGCACTGGTCGACGATTTCCCGAGAGAGACGTGCATGGCCCGTGTATACGGCATCACCAGTGCTGTCATCTGCATAGCAATGAATGTTGGAGGTGTCCAACATATCAGTGATATGCAGAAGAAACAGCGTAGGAGATAGCACACAGCCTTGAGGCACTCCAGCATTCACGGGCTTCGGGTTCGAGCAATGTCCGTCTACAACGACCTGTATGCTGCGCCCAGTGAGGAAGCTGGAGGTCCACTTGCACAAGCTCTCGGGAAGCCCAAATGATGGAAGTTTAGAGAGGAGCGCCTTGTGCCATACACGATCAAAGGCCTTCGCTATATCCAGGCTAACTACCAGGCCTTCCCCCTTGCTTTCAATAGCCGCAGCCACTAGGATCATCCGAAGGGAAACAAACCCTGCTCCAAGGGTAGGATGCAAAAAAGGAACGCATCCTATCCTAATCTGCTGACTTGTAGTGCCAAACGCGGGTCGCAGGTGGTCTGCGACGTGGGCGTTGTAAGGCACTCCTGACCAGGCAATGGTCGGACGTTCCGAGAGGGGCGTCGACAATGACCTGGTAACCATCGGGATGTGTAGTCAGCAGAAGATCTAATAAGGACGGCATGTGGCTATCCACATCCGGGAGCCGCGTTGGCGACGCAACCAATTGGGACAGACCGTACGCCAATGCAAAGTTATGCACAGATCGCCCTGCGTAGTCTGTGGTACGTGATCGGGAAATGGCCTCCGGTCCTCGACACTAACCTATACGAAACATAGCGGCACTAGGCCGCTACTTCACGCCGGTATTCTGTGCGAGTGTGGTAATTAACCCGGACGAGTCTGGCCCGATTGTGCTGGCGTCAAAAGACGGCTGCGTGACTCTCCCACTTCTAAAAAGCCCTTAGTCGCCTCTTACGACACCCATGGGCCTGGGACTCCCCTATTCTTTTTATGCCCCGGGGAAAGTACAGGGCAAATTCTAACACAAAGTGTCATACAAATCGCGGGTGTAAGACGTAGCTTGTCACGCACATTAAACTAATATTCCTGGCCTGTTTTTATCGGTTGTCTAACAGCAAGAGACTATCTAGACGTATAAATTATCTAAGAGTGCGGCAATCAGCTGAGCAGCCTCAGGACTAAGCCTGAGATCTATACAGTGTACTTAGACTTTACTTACGTAAAACTTAGCTAAGTGCGATAAAACGCGAACTTTGAGATCTATACTGTGTACTTAGACTTTACTCAGACTTTACTTAGGTAAAACTTAGCTAAGTGCGATAAAACGCGAACTTGACCTTTGCTTTGTGTTGTCTTAGCTTAAGCTCAGCACAATTACAGCTGTCAAATGACAATAAAAACGAAATTAAAGATTATCTATGCTTACACTTGACTAATGTTTACGTAACTCTGAGTAAAGTCTAAGTACGCTGTATAGATCTCAGGCTAAGGCTGATATATCTTATGTAAAACTTAGATGAGTTTGATAAACCGCGAATTTGAATTTTGCTTTTGAATAATTTCAGCTGTCAAATGACAATAAAAACGAAATCAAAGATTATGCTATGCTTACACTTACGCTACGGTTTACGTAAGTCTGAGCAAAGTCTAAGTGTAGGTTAGACTTTGCTCAGACTTTACTTACGTTAAACTTTCCTGAGTTCAAGCTTAGCACAACCATTCATTTACTATTTATAGTCATTTGACAATTGAGAAAATACTGCGAACGTAACAGTGTAATGAATGTATAAACAGGCGTCCAGTAAGGAATTCCCACCGATAACATTTCTATTATCTTCTTATTTAGATTTCGAAGGAGCGGCCAGTAAAGTAACATAAATATAACCGGTTAACCTAATTAACAATAAATAGACAATTTTCTTGACGTAAAATAAACGTTCGCGTGTGTGTGTGTAACAAAAGTTAAGCTAATAACACATATTATTATGATTAAAGTTAAGTAAAATTTAAGGTATCTACTCGATATTGTTTTTTTTTTTAATAATGGTCCATGAAGTTCAACGTTGCTCAAAATATAATAGCCAAAAAATTTCTCTTAGCTATACAAAAGATATGGTGTGTGATGAAGTTATCACTGGTGACGTTCGGTTTCAGACTAAACCTTCATCAGAGATTTTTTTTATATTCTTTCTTACCTAAACGAATTTTACTCAACCTTGCTCAAAAGGCCTGTAGTAGCTTTCATTTCAATAAAAATAACTCAAATTCTTATATTCAATTGGAACACACTCTGTTGTAAGTGTTTATTTTTTAAGTTTGAGTTCCAAGTTTTGAGTACAGACATCGTTTTTATAAATAACTAGCTGTTACCCGCGGCTTCGTTCGCATTTACCAGGGCAACCTTTGATAATTTATACGTCTAGATAGGGCCTCTTGCTGTTAGACAACCGATAAAAACAGGCAAGGAATCTTAGTTTAGTGTGCGTGACAAGTTACGTGTTACACTCGCGATTTGTATGACTCTTTGTGTTAGTGTGCGTGCATTGCTCAAAATAGAGGTTAGTTTTAAACTCAATTTTTTTCGTCGCTCTCACAACTGTCACAGTCTATCTAGACGTATAAATGATACAAGAGTGCAACCATATTAGTTGGTTCTCATGCTGTAATACACATATATACAAAATTTCATATCAGTATGATCTATGACCATAGCCTATGGTTCAAAACATAAAAATAACTGCTACCAGCGCCACCTATCCGGCACTAACGTAACGTTTAAATGTGTGCAAAGATTCAATCCAATTTGGCTAACGGTCATCGAGTTTTAGGTGAAAATACATACAGACACACATCTCTTTTTATACGCTTTTTATTAGCTTCACTTGTGTGTATGTTTCTTTGTAACCGACTCATTTGGTCGCGATTTTGTCCCACTTTAAACGGGAAGATTTCGTTCAAACTTTGTAGATTTATCGAGGACCGTTGACAATACATTAATTTGATAGAATTATTCCATTTTTCAATTTGCATAATAAGATTTTTGTTAATTTATATAATTTTCATCTATGCTCTGTAAGATAGGAAATGATGTTAATTTTAAATTTCAATATAAATGATCTTCTTTTTTTGTTCGGTTTTCTACAAAAAGCGTGTTTTTTAGTTTTTATTACTACAATTAATGTATCTAAAGATTATAATCTTACTTTTCTACAAAGGTTCTCTCCTTTTCGCCAATATACTTCAGACCGTGGAGGTTTGAGTTTGAGCTGTAGTCAACCAAATACTCTTTGATCATTAAGAATTTTGTTTTCTTTTTCTTCGACGACTCGTTGCCATTATTCGCAGTTTTCTCTGGATCGTCGCCTCGAAGATTACCGATGCTACCAGTTCTAAAACAATATGTTAACAATAGCCATAAATAATGAAGTATTTTTTGTTTGCCTAAGTATAAATAACTCAGTAATTTACATTTCAAATATGATATTCATTTCAAATCAATATATATGCGTCTTATTTTTTCTCAGTTTAAATTGAATATAAAAAAAATCAAATTACAAATTTCTTTATTGAGCTTACTATAATAATTATAAAGCAATTAACAATTTAGGCCTTATATTATGTAGGTATCAGATAACTTATTTCTATAACCATATCTACGAGTTGAGGGATCACACTTTATTAAACTTTTAAGTTTATGCAATGTTATGTGGTCTTAGGGGAAGGATTCCAAAAAAACTGGGGAAAACCTGGCTATTCGTTGATAATATGAACTTACAAACTAACTTATAGCTATCTTAGAATTAATTACTAGTTAATACAATAAATACACAGTTTAAGAAAATTATTAGAAGTGAGTGAGATAGAGGGACATGGCGAAAGGGAGAGAGACTGGAAATAGGAGACCGTTTTGGACTACATAACTTAATTAAACCAATTTACAAATTTGGTTTCCCATAGGTTTGGTTAATCCTGACTAGAACTCTGAGTGCGTGTGTAGTTGTGGTTTGATGTAGTTGTGGTTTGGCGTATGGTATATGTGTGTTTGTACTTATGACGTAGTCCGTGAGTGATCTGCGGCTGCAAGTCGATCGAATATGCCTTAAGAAGAACCATTTATAGTTCCTTCTAGGAAAACCAGCGACAGAGCATGCTTGTACTTATGCCGTAGTCCGTGAGTGATCTGCGGCTGCAAGACGATCGAATATGCCTTAAGAAGAACCATTTATAGTTCCTTCTAGGACAACCAGCGACAGAGCGTGCTGAAGACATATGGGGGAGCTCTACGCCAAGGAGGCGACTGCTATATTAGTGAATCATAAATTCTTTATTTTAATTTGAGATTTTAGTGCGATTTTCTTTCAAACTAATTGAATCAAATGTAAAATTTTTTTTAGCGCTCTTTTTAATCATATATTTAATATTGTACTATTATTGCAATAGCTATAAAATAATCCTAATCTAGTCCCAGGCTGTCGGATCACTTAGATATTCAGCTGAGTTCTAATAAAACATTAAAATTTATTTATAAATAATGCCTGAACAGTGGCTATGACTTTATTATAAAAGTGCATTTACCCTTAAAGCTATTATGTATCTTATGAAGCCTACTAGAATTAGTTGCAAGCAATCCCTTATTTCTAGTGTTATAACAATGAAGATCACTATTAAAAAGGTGATGATTTTTGTAAACGTATATTAAATTTTCATAGAGAAGGAGAAAAAGAGGAGGAGCAACGGGCGCATGACACTCTGCAACTTCTCAACATCATGGAATCACGGAGCGTTGTCCGCCATTTTGATATTATGTGTACACGCGCCTTTCTGTAGGTATGTCGAATCGTCCTGGACACACCTTCATTTAATTATTGGAACACCAACAATAGATACATTTGCTTACACTTTATTAAGAGTCCATATAGTCTAGTATATTTATTAATTAAAGGAGTACACAGCATTTCATACTATATTTATTGATAATAGGAAAAACAAAAATTAAATCAAAATAGTAGTAAATTAAATTAAAGTTCTTACAAAATATGTTTGAAATTAACAATTTATGAATATATACAAGGAAATCTGGTGACAATATTAAGCTGTTGTTGTTGAAGATATCTAAATCAGCATCATTTAAAAGTATGGAGTTGTGTAAGGAATAAATTCTATAGCTAGGTGCATTCCGTCCAATATTAGTTCTCGTAACCGGTAGATAGAAAAATTCATGTGTGAAAAGGAAAAGAAGAAGCCCGCTGAGTTTGTTGCACCCATTCATCTCAGGTCTGAGACATGTCTTTTTGGAATGGGTGGTAATTTTTGACTTTCAATCAAGTGATGTCACATCCTATTTTGAATAAAAATGTGGTGAGTGTGATAAAGGTGGAATTGGGCGGTCCGAATCCTCCGTGATAAATGCGGTAGAAGAAAAACAATAAAGTGAAGTCTATAAAATATATAAATTATAGAATAATATTAATAAAATGTGCCCTACTACAGAAAAATATAATTTCATTGATGACAGGGTACAAACCTGGCGCCCCTACTGTTTCTTATCGTCCTGACCACAGTCCTTACCAATATTATAAAGCTAAAGAGATTATTTGTTTGTCAGAACGCGCTAATCTCTACAAATATAATTAAATAATTCTTTTTACATAATATAAGAGCCAGATTCATGAGGAAGATATAAGATTTCGCATACTTAGATTTCGTTCGAAAATTTCATGCAAACATTCATGGATATAACGAACATTTTAATTTTATTTAACTATCCAACGCGGAAATGATGCTGGTATTCTTGGGAATGATAGTTATCAATAAAACATTTAAATATTTTTTACTTTAATGTGCACATAATTATTTTAATTAAGCATTCACAACTTACCTGGAAAGTCGTCTCATCGTGTCGGTGTCAACTCACATCTAAATAGAGTTTACAGTATTTTTCGTTTCTCGTAATTAAAACACGACGCTTTGAAACATCCCAGGGGAAAAGCAAACAATTATGGAATTAATTTAACTTCACAGAAATGTATATAATGTGGTGATATTTGGTCAAAACTACAAAATAATTACGCAGTCATGAATTATAATGCATTACATTACTTATATTAATTAATACATTTAGGTGTAAAATAAGGAGTGACGCAAAAAGTAAATTAATATGATGTAATTAGTAAATAGTAGTTATTTAACTATCGTGGGTATTATGTACATAGTGTACCGAGGGACAGTGTAAACTCAATAAAATAATTAGTATACTACGCACCTAGGGAGAAAAGTAGGTCATTCTCACCCGCGGAATATTGACAATCGCGGGTGGCAATGTCCTACTTATCTCACGTGGTGCGTATACGATTTTTTTCCCCATCTGGATGAAAAGCTTACTCTAAGTCCCTGGTACGAGGGACAAAAGTCATCTTGCCGGGAGAGAATCAGCCACTTTTGTCCCTCGTACCAGGGACTAAAAGGTAGCTTTTCATCGAGGTGGGAAAAAAAATATTTCAATGACAGCGCAAATTATTTGTTTGTCTACTTTTTATATTTCTCCTGCGAGTGATCACCGTCGTGTTGCCAGTGATGACATACGGAATGCAGACGTGGCCGCTAACTATGGGCCTTATGAGGAAGCTCATTGTCGCTCAGCGGCAATGGAGAGGGTTATACTCGGAGTTTTCTTGCGAGATCGAATCAGACATGAGGAGACCCGTAGGAGAAACAAAGTTGCCGACATATCCTAGATAGTTGTGGAACTGAAATGGCAGTGTGCAGGGCACATAGCTCGACGGACAGATGGCCGGTAGAACAGTAAAGTCCTCGAATTGCGACCACGTACCGGAAGACGTAGTGTTGGTTGCCCCCCGACAAGATGGATCGACGATCTGGTCAAGATCGCCGGAGTACGTTGGATGAGGGCAGCGCAGGACCGATCGTCGTGGAGACCTTTGGGGGAGGCCTTTGTCCAGCAGTGGACGTCTACCGGATGATGATTTCCGTAAGAAATTTACTTAAAATGTTAATAGCAGGCTAATTTGCACCGGATGCCGGCTAAATTATGAGTACCACAACGGTGCCTATTTCTGTCGTGAAGCAGTAATGTGTAAGCATTACTGTGTTTCGGTCTGAAGGGCGCCGTAGCTAGTGAAATTAGTGGGCAAATGAGACTTGACATCTTATATCTCAAGGTGACGAGTGCAATTATAGGGCCGCTCAGAATTTTTGGGTTTTTCAATCATCTTGAGCGGCACTGCATTGTAATGGGCAGTGCGTATCAATTACCATCAGCTGAACGTGCTGCTTCTCTCGTCCCTTATTTTCAAAAAATAATAATAAGATGAAGATTCTAGGATATGCCAACTTGTACTATTATATATACTTTGGCTATATGCAAAGGTATACATATTCGGCCTTACAAATAAACTTGGTATAAAGTTATAACTAAGCATAAACAAAGAAAATGCAAAATGTTTACAATATCGTTGACAACACTGTCAATACAATGATAATTCTGAAGTTTACCGAATGTCAAGCAGCCTTGCAAATAAACGCGGGAAACGTTTTACGTCGGAATACACCAATTCTACGCAAAATGTCTATTTGTAAACATTTGGCATTTTCTTGGTTTACCATTTGTTATAACTTTATGCCAATTTTATTTGTAAGGCCAATTATGTTTTCCTTCTTACTTACTTTTCACTTTAGAGCTAAATAAGTGTATCAAATTACAAAGTTTTGAATGTTAAATTTCTTTTATGTGTCTGTAATACGTAATATAATATTTACATCAAATTTAACAACAATTTGATTATTCAAAAACACTTTTCAATCTATTATAATATTATGTATTGTGGCTTGGTTGTTTAATCGTTTGTGGTGCGGTCTCTCTATATTCGATTTTGTTTTTACACTATTAGTATTAGGAATATGAATTTGCCGATTTGTACTGAAAAATTGAAATTCGTTGTTTTAATAATACATATTTATTACATCAAAATAATAATAATAATAGGAAGGTCATTTATGCCTTTGCGATAGAACTGTGGTGATCTAGATTCGACAAACTGTAAAAGCATTTTGTACTGCCTCCTGAGAACAAAACTTTTTATCACGTAGAAAATTGTCCAAATCACGAAAAAATGGTACGAAGGGTGACGAATGGTTTCTAATTGTAGTTCCTGTAGAGTTAAAACGGTTTCTCATATAAGGTCTCGCGTTTTCATGGTATAGCAATAATGGTGAAGATCGATTCACGAGTCGCCGCTGTTTCACTGCTAGTTTTGCTATTATTGTTCGGAGTTCGGCACATCAGTAGACATTATTCCTTGACCAGATCAGAGGAAGCTATACTGAGACCACCAAAACAGTAACCATTACTTTTATTATTGGTAAGCTTTGCTTTAGGACACTGTTGCGGCGTTTGACCTGGGGTCAACCTTACATTATTACCTTACGGTTATCGTAAAGAATCCACTTTTCATCGCATGTCACTTTTCGATCCAATATTCCTTCATTTCTGTATCGATTCAACAAGGCAACACAAGTTTTAACACGCGTTTCTTTCTGCAGATCAGTCAAATAGTAAAGCACTCAATTTTTTATACTTTTTTATTTTATTGTTTTGATGCAAATTAGTCAATGTTGATGGTAAGGTAACGTTAAACCATGCCGCTAATTCCTGGGTAGTTTGGCTCGGTTCTTCTTCCACCACCTCTTCCAATTCATTGTTATTCACCTGTGTGGGCGGTCTTCCACATGGTTCGTTCATCAAATCAAAGTTTCCACGGTCCACCACTAAAGCGTTTAAACCAAAATCACACGGGTTGTTCAGTATCATTAGCATTCCCCTCTCCAAACGCAACATTGATATTGCGAGCTGTTTCTGCCGTTAGTTCCGCGTCGGAACTCGTATTCAAAAATCATTCGAATTTTCGAAGTATCCATCTTTCTTTCTTTCAGCTTACTGATTTAAAAATATAACTGAAAGTCGATAATTGAATGTTACATGTAAATATGTATATTTTTAAAAGAAGAACTACATAGGTACCACCGTGAAAATAGTTTCACTCAAAAATCTCAAACCACGAAGGTTCTATCTCAATTCGAAGTACCTATTACAATAAAACGGCAATTTTATACTTTAACCCCTATTATTAGCAAATAATGTATTATTATGTATAATATTAAAAAGAAAAATATTGTGCCAGTACAAGTAGTATTGGCACAATATTGTAGTAAGGCATTGATTCATCCTGTGCGGTTGAATCATTTTATTATAGACCTGTCTATAGCGTCGTCCCGCGACCCACGTCCGCGTGGCTTGTCTTGAGATTACGTTTGCGTATAAGACGCGCGCGAACCGGCCAAACCGCTCGGCTCCCGGCGGCCGCTCTCAGTTTCATTTCAGTATACGTCAGGTCGTCCTCAGGCGAACGCGCGCGGTTATAAAAACACACAACTTTTATCGTTCGTTTTAACCATGGCTACCGACGAACTAAGCGGCATTCTCATGCGAAGGCAGGAGATCAACGATAAACTTGAAGAAGGGGTTGAGATAAAACCGAAATATAAATTCACGAATGTTTATACGGAGTTCCACGAATTCTCCAGGAAAGAAATAAAACAGTACGAACAGACCTTCAACAAGTAAGTACCTTCTAAGTTTATTGCATACATACAGGTAAATAATATTTAGCAAGCCTTTACTGCGAGCCTTGATATTAAATTTAGCACCACATTGCTAATATGTTCGTTAAGTTACAATGCAAAAATAATTAGATAGAATCTTATCTCCGGTTGTCGTCTAAAATATATTATTTTCTCGTTCTCAAATGAATATATTAAAAAGTAATCGAGCGAAACAAAATACCTACCTCAATATAATTTTATGACAAGATAAACATTCTAGGTCGTTCTCCTTGCTTATCGTATAATTTCGAGGTATCAGTTAAGTGTTAATAACAACACAATTACATTAACAGATATTATAAATTGGTAAAATGTAGTAACATTTTTTAGTAGGTAAGTATTTAATTATCGATATATTTTGAATGCGTGTGCACCCATACATCGTACCCACACAGAATTGGCGCGTCGTGGGAGATGTTGAATGGTTTTCAATGGTCTTCAAACTTAGTTTTATCAGAACAGTTTGACTTTCGATTTTATTTATCACACGATATTGTTTGATGTTCACACGGTTGTTATATGAGTGGATTGTTATCTTTCTTTTATAATAAACATCAATTTAGTTTATAAGCGTCAACGTTTGTACGGTTTATTTTAAATTTTATGCTTGGTACCTACCTTCCAATTATTGGATTTGCTTTAAATATACCTTACATCAGCTCCACTTTGGGCAAATAATGACATGGGTAATGCAAAGTTACGATAAAAAATATCCTCATGCTATATATAAATTTATTTGCATCGTCTTTATAATTATAAGTATAAGTTACCTATGAACAACGTACAATCTTATTTTACAAGATTCGTATGCATTCAAATAAGAAAAAAATCTTAAAATCTATATAAATCTTTCATCTATCTTTGGATCTATCAATGTGATTTTATTAAGTATAATATAATCCAACTTTAAATGTGCCTCATGTGATATTAATAAACTTGCAGTTTCCAGTTATGTTCAAACTTAATATGATAATTTTAAAATAAGATAAAATTAAAAATTTCTTAATAGTTAAATTTCCGGTCTCATAAACATACGATGTTGTTGGATCGTGACACACAAAATTTAGGAAGTAAATAATAAGTTGGTAGATAGGTAGGTACATTACCATTCATGATATGAATTATTCATAACATCGAAGCCACACGCCGTATTCTTGTAAATTAGTCATATTTACGACTATGTAATACGAAATAATATAAAAACACGGTCAACGTTTAGTCATTCTTGAACGCGATTCATAACGCGAGTTTACGTAAACTTAACATCGAGACCGTAATTCGTAACATAACTAAGTTCGGTAACAATGCAGTAACAACGAATATTGGTATTATCATAATAATATAATAGTAAACGTCTTGCAAGAAACTTTTTGCCCCAGATATTATATCTAAGGTTTTGTGAAATCTAGTATAGTATTCCCGGAACCGATATGACTTAGAGACCTTCAAGTTCAGGCGAAGGTTAGGCAGAAAACACGCAAACATACTACCAAAGCCAAGGACCAATAATTATGGACTGAAAACAATTACCTATGAAGGTGCTAGACTCTACAATGGACTATCTTCGGATATCAAAGATGCAGGCAGTTTTAATTTATTCAAGCTCCGTTTAACCAAATGTATTACGGATGACACTTCCTTTGTCTAGTGCACGCACTTATATTTAGTTTTATACATATGTTTATCATACGGACGATTCATAGATTATCTATATATATAAAAATGAATTGCTGTTCGTTAGTCTCGCTAAAACTCTAGAACGGCTGGACCGATTTGGCTAATTTTGGTCTTGAATTATTTGTGGAAGTCCAGAGAAGGTTTAAAAGGTGAATAAATATGAAAATCCACGGAATTAAATAAATACAACAATTTTGTATTTACTTTGATGTGCCCTCGTCGTTCAAAAATCAAATTGAAAGAATAGTTTAAAATGAAACTAACTAACAAACTAACTAATTAGCATCTTTGTTTCTCAGGAGGTACTACATCTGTTAACTATGATGGCAATACAACGTATGCTGGGTCAGCTAGTCTAATATATAAAATTCTCGTGTCACAATGTTAGTTCCCGTACTCCTCCGAAACGGCTTGACCGATTCTCATGAAATTTTGTGAGCATATTGAGTAGGTCTGAGAATCGGCTAACATCTATTTTTCATCCCCCTAAATGTTAAAGGTGGTCCACACGATTTTTTTTTTAATTTTTTGACATTTTTTTTAAATTTATTTGATTATGAGTCAGCATTAAAAAAATACACACAACTTCAAATTTTCACCCATCTACGATCAACAGTTACTTTTGTATCGCGATTTTAATATCGGCAATACAACGTTTGCTGGGTCAGCTAGTTATTTATATATATTGTTCTCATGTAAGTGACAGTTTATATGTTTTTAATGAGAATAAGTTATCTTTAAACCTAAACAAGGTGTTTTTAGACAAGTTTTGTAGTGAATAGAATTTTGAGTTATGAACAGTATTTTATCCGGTTACACATACCCTTACGTGTTATTTGTAGGTTGCTTATGTTTGCTGTTGATTATAGTTCACACTCCAGAGCTATTTTAACTACCACATTTTTTTGCAGTTAAACAAGTTTTTTCTCGGCATGACGCATTTGTTTAGAACTACTCTCAGAAAAATTATTCTTATAGCTTGTACTTTTTTGTGTAGGTAAGAATTGTAAGCATATAAATTATAAACTGTTCTCTGTATAAACACTCTTGACAGAGCGATCGTGGTCTATACGAAGTGAATTTTTTTGGGGAAGATGTGATTCGCCCCACGAGGATTCGCCACTTTTATCTGTTGGCCGACAGTCTGGTACATTCGTTCAATGGTCCGCCCACAGCAGAATTAATTTTGTCGGGGTTGGTCTTTGGTCATCGCTTGGGTGACCTTCCTTGCCCTCTGATGCCCTCCACTTTGCCCTGCACGACAAGGCGCTCAATGGATTCACTCTCGCTCCGGGAGACGTGTCCGAAGAATTTAAGAATGCGACTCTGTATTAACACCGTTAGGCGTTGTTTTGAGCCAAGTTCTCGGAGAATGGAGACGGTTCTCTCAAGACGTTACCAAGGTCTCCATAAACTGTTTGCGCCTGTTAAAATGTTACGTTTTCCACGCAAGAATTTTCACGTCTAGTGTTATTCCATGGGCAGTTGTTTTTTCACTGTACCTACAGCACGTGAGCTTTTTGTCTGCTTGTCTCCTCTTGTACATATATATAAAAATATTAATTATACAAATAATTAAGTAAATACACATTTTGATTTCATATTATATTTTTTCTACCGCCTAAATTATAGATATTACTAGCTGACCCAGCAAACGTTGTACTGCCACATAAATGAATAAAAAAATTGCAATTATACATTTGGGTATGAAAAATAGCTGTTGGCCGATTTTCAGACCTAACCGTAATGCACACAAAAATTCATAGACATCGGTTCAGCTGTTTCGGAGTAGTTTGGTAACAAATACGATTATTAGATAACTGTAATGTCTGTCGGATAAGAATTTGTAGGTGTCTATTAAAATTATTAATGAATAAAGTAAATGTGTTAAACCATTTGTTATCACGATTCATTAATTTTATTTTATATACCGTCCCGTATAATTATATAAATATAATTTATTTAATTATACGGGACTCGAACCCGCGACCTCTCGGGTTTCGTCTGAGCGCTCTTTCCAACTGATTACAAATGTATTATGTATAATTAATACCAGAAGTAAGGGATATAACTTTAAAAATAACAAACTGTTAAGAATTGAAAGAGCGACATCTCAAGTCAATAATCTTATATGCAATTTTTGTGGTTGAGCAGGTTATCAACTGTAAAGTAGATCCTGTAGATGGAGCCACAACCTGAGAGATCAACAAGAAATACCACGATTCCCGAACCATTCGAAGTCACTCGAACGGTTGGCTCAGTGGAAGAGCGCTCGAACGGAACCCGAGAGGTCGCGTGTTCGAGTCCTGTATCGTTCACAAATTTTGGTTACAAATTTAATATGAATAAAGATATTGAAATTTTTATCGTACCTACATGGAATACAAATAGTTCTCAAATGTGATTCAAAATTTGACAGAATAAATACTACGTAATAAGAGGCGAAACTGCCTTAGTAAAAATAGTTTAGTATGAAACGTGCAAACTTCGTAGATTTATCGAGGACCGATGACAATACATTAATTTGATAAAATTATTCCATTTATCAATTTGCAAAATGAGATTTTTATTAATTTATATAATTTTCATCTACCGTCGATAAGGCAGGAATTGATGTTCATTTTCTTTCTTCAATTTCAACCAAAGCGTTTCATTTTATTTTTTTAAACTTCTTTTATAACTCATTTCATAATAATTATACTACCTATACCAACACATAGGTACCTACTTCCTTTTTTGTTTTATAGTGTAGATTACAATAAGTGACAGTACTTTATCTGTCACAAATGATTTAGCATATCCGTTGCGAGTTGTGATAATGTGGCTTGACAGCCGGTCAACTAAACTAAACAAAATTGATCAGTTGCGGGAAGTGGACGGAAGTGATATCGACACAATCAATGTTTGCTCATGAGTCATGACTCACCATTCACGCAAACTAAAGGGTGATAATAGGCAACCCCACACGTACAAGCTCGGATAAATTACCATATTGTAATTTTAATACGGTTATATTATATTCCGTTGGTAATCCGCATTCCTGAATGCGTCTCAGTGCGTAATCAAGGATCAAGTAAATGTGATCGCTCTATTTTAAGTACATTTCTGACAGTGACAACTGACAACATCTTCTACTCTACGTACTCTAGCACATCTCGGAGATTCCAATAGAGTCCGTTCAAGCTAAGATGTCATCCTAACCTTATGATTTCGTACCTCCACAACTTGGTTTTTTCTTACTTTCCACAATTTTCTTCTACGTATATCTAAACACCAGTAGGAGGCTCCTTTGCACAGGATGCAGGCTAGATTATGGGTACCATAACGGCGCCTATTTCTGCCGTGAAGCAGTAATGTGTAAACGTTACTGTGTTTCGGTCTGAAGGGCGACGTAGCTACTGAAATTACTGAGCAAATTAGACTTACAATCTTATGTCTCAAGGTGACGAGCGCAATTGTAGTGCCGCTCAGAAATTTTGGGTTTTTCAAGAATTCTGAGCGGCACTGTATTGTAATGGGCATGGCGTATCAATTACTATCAGCTGAACTTCTTGATCGTCTCGTCCCTTATTATCATAAAAAAATGATAAAAAAAAACACAAAACAAAACATAACATGTAGGTAGGTAGGTAGGTATATTACTAATTGACACGAATCAGGAAATTCGTGGTCGTTTTATGTTACGATTAACAATACGCAAGTGATTTTATAACATTGTTGGATTTCAATAAATGTTTGAGCATTTATTACAATAAACAGTGGCAATGAGTTTCTTGCTACTTCTTCTCATTAGCTCAACCCTTTACGAAGTAGCGGTAAATTCATTAATAAACAATATTTTTATTTTTTTTTTGACATTCATAAGTGTCATTTCAGTGAATAAAGTGATTTTGAAACAAATTATTACAAAGAGTCATCAACATTAACACAGTTTTTATATTTAACCAGCCGACCCAGCAAACGTTGTATTGCCTATACTAAAATCGCGATACAAAAGTAACTCTTGATCGTAGATGGGTGAAAATTTGAAGTTTTATGTATTTTTTAATGCTAACTCATAATGAACAAATTAAAAAAAAAAGTCAAAAGAATTAAAAAAATAATCGTGTGGACCACCCTTAACATTTAGGGGATGAAAAATAGATGTTGTCCGATTCTTAGACCTACCGAATATGCACTCAAAATTTCATGAGAATCGGTCAAGCCGTTTCGGAGGAGTTCAAAGTTTAACAACATGACACGAGAATTTTATATATTAGATGTAACAATAGTTAAATGAGCCAGTTATTATAATTTTGTATCTATAATTCAACTTACCATGAACACAATAACAATTTTTTGTAGCCCCGAACCTACGGATTGATGCAGACTTGTGCAGAACAGTGGGAGGCTCCTTTGCACAGGATGCCGGCTAGATTATAAGTACCACAACGGCGCCTATTTCTGCCGTGAAGCAGTAATGTGTTAACATTACTGTGTTTCGGTCTGAATGGCGCCTTCGCTAGTGAAATTACTGGGCAAATGAGACTTAACATCTTATGTCTCAAGGTGACGAGCGCAATTGTAGTGCCGCTCAAAATTTTTGGGTTATTCAAGAATCCTGGGCGGCACTGTAATGTAATGGGCAGGATAGATTACCATCAGCTGAACTTCCTGCTTGTCTCGTCCCTTATTATTATTATTAAAAAAAAAGAAAACAATATTTATTTGTATAATATTTTGTGTTCACTATAGATCTCCAAATGGTTGTAAGTACGTGCTTATAAATATAATAAAAATTATAATAAAAAACTCAAAATGACATAAAGTTTAAAATACCTTCTTAGGACTCCATTTTGTAATAAAATACAGACAGGGACAATCGCTAAAGCTCCACTGTAAAGTACGTAGGTACAAATTAGTCCTTCGATATCAGTTTCCCAGGCTTCATGTTATGTAGGTATTATAATATTGACGCTGTAATTGAATAAAAACTTGAATCCCGACGAGGAGCGAGTTTCGTCCTCGGATCACCCTCGTAATTTGCTCTCATACAAGATGGAGGTCGATTTTATTATAATACGATACGATACATCAACGTGCGATTTTGCCCTTTAAATTTCCACCAATAAACCACTCATTTAACGGTTAAAGAGTAATAAAAAGACATGTAGGGTTCTGTTCCCGAAGGAACCCTATTACTAATACTCCGCTATCCGCCTCGCCCCGTCCGTCTGTATGTCAACGGGCCGAAACTCATAAACCGTTAGGTATATTATAATATATGTCTTGGATGATGACTTCAACGACAAAAAAAGTGAGATAGATCTAACGGGGAGTAAACTAAGATCATTTATACGTCTAGATAGACTATGACAGCTGTGAAAACGTCGAAAAAATTTAGTTTAGAACTAACCTCTATTTTGAACCACGCACAGTACGTATTGTAGTGCCGCTCAGAATTTTTGGGTTTATCAAGAATCCTGAGCGGCACTGCATTGTAATGAGCAAGACGTATCAATTAGCATCAGCTGAACGTCCTGCTCGTCTCGTCCCTTATTTTCATAAAAAAGACAATTGCGCTCGTCACCTTTAGACATAAGATGTGAAGTCTCATTTGCTTAGGAATTTCACTAGAAACGGCGCCCCTCAGACTGAAACACGGTAATGCTTACACACTACTGCTTCTCGGCAGAAAAAGGCGCCGTTGTGGTACCCGTAATCTAGCCGGCATCTTGTGCAAAGGAGCCTCCCACTAGTTGGTCTAATAGAGTTTTGTTGCAAGAGTGTACAGTTATATTAAAATCATAATCTATTTTTTTCTTCTTCTTGCTATCTCTGCGTAATGACGCCTTCATCATGAACTTATAGAATTACTTCAACGAATCCAAATGACTGTAAGTAATCCACATGGTTGTAATAGTTTCCCTATATGATGGATGTATCTTCAACTTAATGACGCTGACAGATGACTCACTCATAACTGTTTTTTTTTTTCTAAACAACCTCACAGTTATAGTGAGTCTATAAGTTATAAACATTTTAAGATTCTTAGATTCATTCATTACATTCAACACTACTTATACCAAAGTAATTCAAAATCTGTAAGTAGAACATCTTCGCGAAAAATTAGCGACGCAAGAGGAAACAGGCGGTACGATGTTGGTGGAGGGCGACAGAGTAGTCGGGGTTACCACTTCTGAGTTGAATCATACTAATTTAACATTAAAATGATTTTTCAATCTGTGTATAAATTTATTAATATCTGGACGACCGAGCCTTGCTCGGATTTTTAAGAATGTACAAAACTTGAAAAAAAAATATATAGGACATCTGGATTCGAACCAGGGTCTTCTGCTTTCCAGATCACTCAATGTCCCATCTGAGCTATTATAGTCTTGTGTATATAATATATATATATATATAAAACACGGGTAAATTACATTTTTTAATATTGAAACCTAGCTAGGTCGAACTCTCGCCCCCGAAACTACCTGTATACAAAATTTTATTAAAATCGTTGGATTTTTCCGTTTCCGAGATTCAGAATATATATATATATATACAAGAATTGCTCATTTAAAGATATTAGATAAATTGTTTTCAAACTTATATACTCGTATATGTATATTATATGTCAAGTTATTTCTAGATTTCATTAGGTAGGTATGTTACAATTTAATAGGTTAGTGACTTTAAAGGTATTTTTAAAGAGTTACAGAAGTTTACTTGTGTCTTATTATAAGATTAATTAGCTAACCCGACAGACGTTCTCTACATAATAAAATATTGTTTTTTATGAATTTGTGAATAACATAACATAACTTCATCACAAAAAGAATTATTTCGTAAAATATGCTCCCTGTTATTATAATGAAATTGTTTCACAGCAGAACTGTCAAACTGTGCGTCAATAAATTCTATCATAGAAAATATGTCGATACAAAACAATTATTGGAAATAATAATAATTCTAGGTTCCAAATCGAAATAAAAACTATCTTATGACTCAAGTTGTACTAAAATGCACTCCGTGTAGTAATCCCTATTAAAATCGGTTCATTAGTTTAGGAATTCACTGGAAACAAACATCAGGACACTGGATTTATATATATTTACGGCCGTTCCCAATATAGTATCTACATATAGAGATAAATTACTACCTTCTACTGTCAGTAATTAACTGTCAATAATCTCAAGCTGTCCTAATATACCTGATAAGTCATTCTTGTCGCCAGTTCACTGTTGCAATTTCCATACAAACTTCTATCCCTGGTTAGCTATACGTCGTCTCATTGACAGACAGCGTTTTCAGATTTACCGTCGATAAGTTTATTGGGACAAAAAAGTCATCGATAGTTGGGATTTTTTATCTCAAGTAGGCCACAACCGGAGATAGACTGAATATTTGGAATGGCCGTAAGATGATGTTATCGACCGGTACATACGATCAGTCGGCATCCCTTGACGAGGCAAAATGTTTACACAATCAACAGGTGGGTAATGTGGCGTTTCAGTTAAACATTGGTATTATCGCTTCCTACTTCGGTAAAAAAAAATCCACAATCAACATAGTTCAATAGCCATTAACACCACAATAATTAATTAGCTTCACATTTTAGCGTTACGTAATTACAAATGATTTGAAATTGCATGCCAATCCGTATAATTTTATAATATATATACAACTAGTGGACCCGACAGACGTTGTCCTGTACACACGTCTTAAATTTGAAAAATCGGTCCAGCCGCTTAGGAGGTGGTTCAGTTGTGAATCTAAACCATTCTCGAATCCACCTGAAGACACACCAATCTCAAATTCATTGGAACACACAAAAAAAATCATTATAATCGGTCTAGCCGTTTAGGAGGTGGTTCAATGGTGAATCTAAACCATTCTTGAATCCACCTGAAGACACACAGAAAGAAATATATATATATTAAGATATATAGATATACTGGATCTCTTAATCCTTTATAAGCTATTCCACAATAAAATCGATTGCCCACATTTATTGCATACATTTGACTTCCGGTCACCAAGATACCCGCGTAATATTATTTCACCTTTAGTACCACCATTTCGATGAACAGTTCTGGGGACAAATTCTCTAGTTTATCGAATGAGCAAACTCCTAAATGTACTCGTAATGTATGTACATCATATATTGTTTTAGTTTTAACCTTCTCTTATTTTAGAAGTTACAGGGGGGGGGGGGATACACATTTTGGAAGTGTCTCTCGCGCAAACTATTCAGTTTATAAACAAATTATATTAGAAACCTCAATATCATTTTTGAAGACCTATCCATAGATGACACGTATGGGTTTGATGAATTTTTTTTTTTGCGTACGTTTGCGTGTAAATTTTAATGCGGTTCACAGAATACATCTATTTACCAAGTTTCAACAGTACGCATAGTCAGACAGACATGACGAATCCATACGGGTTCCGTTTTTTTGCCATTTGGCTTGGAACCCTAAAAAGCACTATCGTTAGTAGATTTCCATAAAGAACACTAATCATCCAGGTATCGGATTGTGCATATTTCATGAGCGTGACTGATGAATACGGATTATATTTATTGATTGTTATTACGAACAATTGATCTGAAGCATAATATTTATACTTTTAATGATCTGTGCACGCGGAATGACACGCCGAGGGTATAACACAATTGCCAGTTGATTTAAATATAATAAAATACAATTAAAGCGGACGCGTAGTCTTCAAGCTGTTTTCAATTATTCAATAAAATAACTATTGTCTATGGCAAATAACTAGAGTTCAAGTGTCAAACACGGACTAGTAAAAAAAGAAGGACTCCGCGCCGTGATATTAGCAAGTGAAGCACCGTTATGCTAGTGTGTGTGCGGTTACGGGGGATACTAGTTACACAATTTTTTCTCCCTTAAATAATCATATATCCACAAATACTTTTATAGTATTGATTTTAGACATTTTCACAACGCACGACGGCATTTTTAAAATATTTTATTGCGACGCAAACTGATCTGTCACAGACGATGGCAAATCTCATAATGGCGGTCGATCGGCTTGTATTAGTGTAAGTGTATGCATGGGGTTATGTATTTACACGTTTACAGGCTTGTTTTGGTGCTTCACTGTTATGTAAGGTGACACGGAGTCCTTCTAATGTTACTCGTCCGTGGTGTCAAAATAATAAATAGCATTATTTGCACTTTCTGTAATGACGAGATCAAAGAGGTTGTAAATACTACGTAATAAGAGGCAGGACTGCCTAAGTAAGAATTGAAATTTAGTTTAGTATGAAACGTGCAGTGATTTTCTTTTCAGTGAGTTACTTTGATAATCAAAGATAGCATGTGATATAATGAAACATTAACTTCAAGGGTGTTTTCTGCAACTAGCGGTATAATAGGAAGCGAGCATATTGTTGAGTTCACTCAGTAAAACAAAAATATTGTCCTTGCGTGTAAATAACGCATAATATTTCGATCCGCCATTGCCAAACGATGCCGCCATGGTGTAAAAATCAGTACTGGCTTTATTAGCAAATAATTCCAAGTGGATTAATATGTTAAGTCAAGGTTGGTACTACAACTGGAAATAAACAATCGTTTGTTAGGAAATTGTTACGTTTCACGTCAAATTTTTTATATGCTTGTGTTGAAACAATAGGAAATCGTACGCTGAACTTGTTCCATTGAAATTGAAACTCGTATGCCTATTAAAACATAATTGGTAATAATGTCAAATTAATGTTTATATATTACTAGCTTACCCGACAGATGCTGTTCTGGTAATAGAAAATGATAAGGATTTATCGAATTGTCGGGTCCCCGACAGGGCTCGGTGAACGTCTGGATCACTTGGCGTTGCGTACAGACGTCGCTTCATTGTGTTTCTTCTACCGCATACCGAAGAGCTGTTTAACCTGATTCCTGCCGACAAAATTCCACCTTCGCACGACACGCCACAAGTTAGGATATCATCCCCACTATCTGGATGTGTGGCGGTCCTCCACAGTGCGGTTTTCAAGGAGCTTTCTTCCACGTACTACAAAGCTTCCTTGTGCGGTGTTTCTGAGACGATACGACATGGATGCCTTCAAAAAACGCGCGTTCACCTTCCTTAAAGGCCGGAAATCCTCCTGTGATTCCTCTGGTGTTGCAAGAGAATGTAGGTGGCGGTGATCTCTTAACACCAGGTGACCCGTACGCTCGTTTGTCTTCTTATTCCATAAAAAAAGGATTAATACCATATTTGTGCAATATCGTTACATCTCTATTATCGTTTTTACATTACCGCTTTATAATTACAAATTTTGAGAATATTTAAATGGATATAGTATGCTTTTCTTAAAAGATAGACATATGCCATTACGGACTTTTCTGTAGACCTATATAAGATACACAATTCCATCATACATTATTTTGTTATAACTCAAAGGGAAGACAGGGTTTTCGTTCAAAGCTCCTAGACGGCTTATTTTTCCCGACATCTCCAATCAATTTCGTTAATATGTACAATACTGTGGATTTATGATTATTTAAGAGAGAAAATAATTGTGTAGCTAGTATACCCCGTAACCGCACACACACTAGCATAAAGCTAATATCACGGTGCGGAGTCCTTCTTTTTTTACTAGTCCATGAACTTTTATATGATATGTCCATTCCTATTTCTGAAAACTTTTAATTGTCCTTCTGTAACTTATTTTTTAACATAACTGTAAGTTTTTCTAAAATTCAGCTTAGCGAAACTCTCTAAGAAAAATGTGATTATCTCGATTGTATTAAACTTGCAGTCATTGATAGATTGACAGATGACGGCTATAATCTTGTAAAAACGGAGACAGCCGAAATCCATTACGTTTTAAGCAACTGTTCGCTTTCAAACTTAGCCGGATTATATAAGTCGCCAATCGCGGTGCTGTATTTACTACTATCTCAAACTTACGTTTCATACTAAACTTTATTTCAATTTTTATTTAGGCAGTCTCGCCTCTTATTACGTAGTATTTACATCCTCTTTGTAAAATTTTATAATAAAATAAGGACCATAGCAACTACCTTAATACAAGTCATGTTTATTAGTTATTACAACGGTTACCCTTGAAAAAACTGGTGACTAGTCTTAGTGTAAGGTCCGACTAAGGCGGAAGTATAATATTTTATTAAAACGACAGCTTAGTCACTTACGGCCGTTCCCAATATTCAGTCTATCTCTTACTTGAGATAAAAATCTTAACTATCGTTGACTTTTCTGTCCAAATAAACTTATCGACGGTAACTCACCTTATCCGTACACGCTGACACGGGAGGACGTATAATAGCTTACCAGCGATAGAAGTTTGTATGGAAATTGCAATTCACGCGTCCCAATATAAGGCGATAAGAATGACTTATCGGGTATATTAGATTATTGAGAGCTAATTACTGACAGTAGAAGATAGTAATTAATCTCTATCTGTAGATACTATATTAGAAACGACCGTTAGTATAGTTCCGTATTTACATCTGTCATTTATGATTCAGTTGAGAGCAAATTAGATATGTATGGGATACTTTCGATATTCAAATGAATATATCAATTAAATATTATGCAATTAAAGAAATATTTGAATGTAAGTGTTGGATTATGTAACTAATGATTGGTTAGCTAATTCTTAACGATTATAATATTGGAGGTGTGGGTTCGAATCCTTTATCGTTTATAAATACTGGGACAAATGATTGGATAGCGAACTTTCGAGTAATTGTTTGTACAATTACAAACAAACTCGTAAAGACATCTGTTGAGTTGAAGCTGTGAATGATTATTTATATTATTATGATGTTATGTACTTATGTATGTTTAAATAGGTGTACCTATATAACATATTATTAAATATATCGTTTTCTGGCATACATTACATGGCATATACAATTTAGGCCTAGTTTATAGATAGTTTGTGAAAGAGTGTGATCATTGTTATTATTTACATCCGGAAAATGAATTATAGTCCTAGATTAGGTAAGCATAAAACTGTCTAATGAGACTTAGGTATGAGAAATAGCCATGATATCAGCGCACGGGTTAATA
>CATIXQ010000011.1:3952162-3994512 GCA_949711755.1 Leptidea juvernica
TTTTTTCTGTTCGATTTGATCCTGAACTTACTAGAAATTTCCTTTAACTTTACAAAACCCAAAAAAATCCATACACTAGTAGGTGTATCGAACCCGGGTCTACAGCGTCTAAAGTAAACACTTTTCCGCTGAGCTACGAGTATTGCTGACGGAGCTGTTGAAATTAACAATGTGTTGAAGTTTGACAACTCTCGTCATATACTTCGAAGGGTTGCTACGCAACAGTATGTATATTGTATGGCAGATATAACTTCGCTTCGCGCAATAATTGTTAAAGGAAACGTCAAAAATGTCAATGCCATCGTATTATATCATCTTTGTTCCGCTGTGATTTACTTATTTGTATATTGTGTGGCCTTGCATTTCGTTAGAAGTCCGGACTTTTTAGTTGATCTCGTTTAAATTTTGTTTCTCGTAAAGATTGAAGAGTTATTTGATGTATGTCGTTTTATTATTATATTCCATCTAGTTAATAATGAAATCCGGACAAGTTAGAGATACGGACAACAGTCTAAAAGTCCGGATTAATCCAGACGGATGTCAACCCTATTCCTAACAATGATTTTGAAACTTTTTTAAACAAGTTTTAATGGTATGTGTTTAAATGTTTGGTAATCAGTTATAAAACAGCAATTAAATGCTGCATTTGGAATGCTTTTAAACGAATTTTAATTGGTGGCGCAAAGCTCAATATATCTAGATTTGTGGCATTCTCTTTTATCATTACAAATTCTCTTAACACCAGATCAATTTTTTTTTCAATAAATATTAGTATTGTCACGGACTAGTAAAAAAATAAGGACACCGTGTCACCTTACATAACAGTGTAGCACCAAAACATGCCGATTAACGTGTAAACACATAGCCCCACGCACACACTTACACTACTACAGGCCGATAGGCGGCCATTATGAGAATTGTCATCGTCAGTGACAGATCAGTTTGCGTCTCAATAAAATATTTTAAAAATGTCGTCGTGCGTTGTGAAAAAGTGTAAAAACGATACTTTATAAGTATTATTTAAGGGAGAAAAAATTGTGTAACTAGTTACCCCCGTAACCGCACACACACTATCATAACGGTGCTTCACTTGCTAATGTAACGGCGCGGAGTCCTTCTTTTTTTACTCGTCCGTGAGTATTGTAAAAAATTGTGTTTATTTCTAGCTTTTTTTAATATTTTGCTTACACTGTTTGACTAATTTGAACAGTACCTACTTAAAACGTGTATAGGCTGTAATTAGAAGCGTATACCTAGTCTACTTGTTCAAAAACGTGTTAATTCCTGATAAAACTCCTAAAAATATGAGCAACTGGTCATTCGATTCGGAATGCCGACTAGAACGTAAATAAAAAATTGCGATTGTTTTTCACAAATTAAGATGATGTGAATAAATTAAGACAGCATTTCGTTTTTCATTAATAACTCAAAAACTATAAGTATTTAAGGAAAATTTGAAAAAAATATCTTAAAAACAGAGACAGAGAGAGTGAGAGAGAGAGTTTTCATTTAGATTGGTTATATATAATTATTATTAATCCGTTTGCCGATAAGTGGGTCTTGAGCTACCGGTGATTTATAGCTATCAAACGTTCTTAACTAACTGAAACCCTATCAATTGGTAGCACATAAAAATAATAGTATTTTATTAATATTGAAAGTATAACATTTGCATACGAGGTGTATTAAATTAAATCCTTATTAAGTTATTTGTACTTTTTAGTTTTTCAAATCCTTTTTTATCTTATTTTTTTATTCTAGTACATTTAGTTCTTATTAGTTTTTACTGAAGTGGGTTTAACTTGGCGAGCGTTTCAATCAATAAAACAGTCTAGACTAGACGACACACATCACTGCGAGAATATTTCGAAGGACAGTCGAATTTACTCCTAGAGTTACAACTTTTGGGGAAATACATTTAGAAAGTTATGAGTTTTCTAAAGTTTTTCTTAGAGTTTGCTTAGTTTTGTTAGTCGTCTACATGTAGAGTCATCACCTCCCGCACGCCCGCACGTCCTAGAGTTGGCGGTTAAAGCCCAAACACATGGTCGGATTTGGTTCGACCGAACCATGGGACGCGGACCTGTAGCGGTCCGTATTCGATGCTATGTTGCATTGTTCATCGCACAAAATAAAAAATATAAAAAGAATTAAAAGAAAAAATATTAAATTAATATATTTTAAAATTATTACCGTACCGAGTATGACGCCAGACCAAGTAATGCGAGCCGCTCACCGGACCGTCCGATGGTCCGGCCGTATCAAATCCGAGCCTGTGTTTAAGTCATTATACGCGTCCTCCACCGAAGACTCAATAGACTAAGTACTAACAAATCTTAGCCAAATTAACAGTTAAGATAATTAATAAATTAAAAAATATAAAAAAAATCAGTCATGTAAACATTTTAAGTTTTACTCCGTTCCGTAACATCGTACAGGATTTTATCACTATTTGATTTTCGCCCATTTTGGAGTTCGGCATCTTCGTTTATATTATTTGTTATAGTAGTGGTAATAGTAAAACACATTCTTTGACAATTTCAACTGTCATAACTATTGCGGCTTATGAGATACAACCCGCTGACAGACAGCGGGACGGACGGACAGTGGAGTCTTAGGCTGAGATCTGTAGAGCGTACTTAGACTTTACTTACGTAAAACTCAGCTGAGTGTGATAAAATACGAACTTGGCTTTTGTATTGGGCTGTTTCGGCTTAAGCTCAGCATAATTTCAGATGTCAATTGATCTCAGCCTAAATAGGCATAAAAAAGGCATTTATTTTCTCAAAATTGATTCCTTTAGAATTCTTTTTGATGTCATTTCTAATATACTAGATACTACTACCGCTTCGGAAACAAATGGCGCTCTGAGAGAGAAGAAGCGGCCCGAGAAACTACCATCATTTTTTTGCGCTCATTTTAATAAAATATACAATATTGTACTGTCATTGCTATTGCTATAAAATAATCATAATCTAGTCCCGGGCTGTCGGATCACTAAGATATACAGCTGTGAAGTAGTAGGATTTACGACAGAGACATTTTTTAATAAAACATAATTCATATCTATACTATAATATTATAAAGCTGCAGTGTTTGTTTGTTTGAACGCGCTAATCTCTGGTACTACTGGTCCGATTTGAATGATTCTTTCAGTGTTGGGTAGTCCATTTATCGAGGAAGGCTATAGGCTATGTTTTTTTTTCAAAATTAGGGATCCGTAATAAAATTGCTATTTTGTAACACAAGGTGTAAAATCGAAAACCTATTTTTGCGTGCGCTGCAAAAACTATTGACAATAGAACAAAATGATGTACAGGCTATAATATAGGCAATATTTTATTACTTATAAAACTATCGCGTGAATTATACTTTATATGGCAAAACAACGTTTGCCGGGTCAGCTAGTATTAAATAAGTTTTAAGGGCTTCCATTACTTACCCTGACTCGTATTATAACCCTGCGAAGGGTTTGCTATAACCATTATCCTTTTATCCACATCCACATTTCACAACTTAACTAGTCCCATTAATCTAAAGCTATCCTGATGACCTAATTAGTATAAAATATATAAGCACGTTTACATGGAGTACAGTACAATTCCTCGTATGAGTGAAGACATGTTGTGTTCGCTGTAGGGGACACATTGTTAGTTATTCTTGGATCAGTTGGAGTTATTTTTTGAAACAATTCCAGATTGGTGTGTTTGAAATTATCTTTCCAGCAACGTTTCGCAGCTTTGGTCTGCGCTTGGAACTAATGCTAATCGATATAATGTAATAATTAATAACCAAGATACACAATTCCACAAAAGTTCAGTTTAAAACTCTTATCAACTCTTCATCCGCTATAATTTATAGGCAGCATTAATTCTAATAACGTGTTATATGGTATTTATCACACGTCATATTGAACACGCAGTCTCCATCACGAACTAATCCAAAAATATTATACGATACCTTATTAAGTAAATTACAATGAAGTGATATAAAATATTATAAAAATTATAATAAAATATAATATTGACACACTTTTACACAAATTATCTTGCCCCAAACTAGGCATAGGCTGTACTATGGGTATAATACAACGATATATTTAATACGATATACTTACTTAAATATACATAAATACAAATTAACATCCATGACTCGGAAACAAACATCCATATTCATAGTATAAATGATTGCACCTACCGGGATTCGAACCCGGGACCTCTAGCTTAGTAGTCAGGGTCACTAACCATTCTGCTATATGGGTCGTCGTATTCGATCGCGTAAAAGTTAAATACGATTTGTATGGCGTCTATGATGTTTTATAATTAATTATTATAAAAATTAAATTATTATTTTTGTTGGTTTACAACAACAAAACCAGATAACGCACTATCTAGCTAGTACGTTATCTAGTTGTGTCGCAGTGGAGACCAACCCTTAATCTAAGAATATTTTATTTAATCAACTAGGTATTGTCAAATTATGTATTTCTTTTCTAATGACTGTAACATATTGGACGCCTCATAAGCGAAGCTTTGAGTTAGTGCTCTACTGTCGACATGCCAAAACAAAATCAGTTATCTCGAAATTAAAATTTACCTCGCACTTGTAGGCTAATATGAGTGCACTTATATATATCAAGTCATGTAATCTGTGAGGTAAATAAAATATATTTCAATTACAATTATTCTTTTTCCTTTCGAGTAGGTATGTGGCAGGGAAATTGGTCGAAAAATTATCATACCGAAATTTTTTTACTATCTAATGTCACACCACACAAACACCAAACACATTGAATTCACTATCGTTTAATTATTATTTATAAAAACTAAGACACACAGTTGGTATTTTTTCTATATATATTTATACATTTATCTTAGTATTCTTTTGTGGAAAATGAGTTAGGATATCATCCCCGCCATCTAAGTGTGTGGCGGTCCTCCACAGTGCGGTTTTCAAGGAGCTTTCTTCCACGTACTACAAAGCTGTGGAATGAGCTTCCTTGTGCGGTGTTTCCGGGATGATACGACATGGGTACCTTCAAAAACAGCGCGTACACCTTCCTTAAAGGCCGGCAACACTCTTGTGATTCCTCTGGTGTTGCAAGAGAATGTGGGCGGCGGTGATCACTTAACACCAGGTGACCCGTACCCTCGTTTGTCCTCCTATTCCATAAAAAAAATGAGATTATCGGGCGTTCACTTATCGAAATTCCAAACTTTATTAAATAATTTGACGAATCATCAAATTAGGATTTACGACGGCAGCTATTATTTGGGTCTGTGAACTGGGCCAGTGTAGTGAAATAGCTTGGCCCACTATTCCGACTAACGAACTCGTAGTTGAGCCTTTGTTGGTTGAAACCAATTAGACAAAGCTGCTTGAATAGGTGCTCTAGAAAAATATAGGACAATCATATTGCGAATAGTTAGGAAACAAACACTGTTCTGTCCATGGAACAGAATTTCTGTTCTGTGGTTCTGTCAATAGAAAAATAATTGATATAAGTATAATAATGTAGTCTAAAGGTTTGGGAAATGTGTAATCAAAGTTAGAACTGAAACAAAAACGTATTTCTGAATGATTTTATAATATTATGTAGTAATAAAATGAAAAGGGTTAATATCGTATTTGTGTAAACAGCTTTTACATTACCGCTTTTTAATTGGCAATTTTTAAGGTATTAAAATATATATAGTATGTTATCCTTAAGAGATAGACATACGCCATGTCGAACTTTTATGTAGACCTATATAATATACAGAATTCCACAATACATAAATTTGTTATATCTCAAAGGGTTTAGACACCGTTTTCGTTGAAAGCTCCCAGACGTCTTATTATTTTCCGACATCCCCAACAAATATCATTAATGTGTGTCAATATATATACAAAAACTTAACAAATTATGTACTAAAATCTTCCTCGAAACCACGCTAATCATTGGAGAAAACACCATGAAAATCGGAGCACTAGTTTTTGAGTTTTTCGCGAACAGACAGGAGGACGCGGCGGAGAACTTTGTTTTATAATACGTAAGGTTAATAACATGAATTTACGAAAACAAGCATCGATTGACCTTGGACAGAAGTCTTGATAAATGTGATTGTAATGTTTCTTTAAATACTTACTGTTTTATTTTAATTACTTTAATACAAAATATAATAGTGGTATTACGTAATTTCTTGTCACGCCGATGTATTTTTTTTTTCAATAATTAAAATACAGTTATAATATTTTAGACTGTTACTTTTTTATAATTTGTAAATATAGTATTTATAGTAAAATAAAACATGATGATTGTACGTATTTCGAGTTTTACTCGGAATTTCGGATATACGATTACGGATATATCTTTGTAATATTTAATAGTAATTTGTAATAATTACTGACATTTTTCGCAATAAAGATAAAATTTTCTCGAGTTTGCGGTTAACGGTGCCGTTTTAGTTTAGTTTAAGTTTTTTGTTTAGATCAATTGATGGTGTGGTTCACGAGGAAGGTTATTATTATAATATGAATTAGTATATGATTTTTTATATTTTTGTATATATTAACGATATTTGTTGGAGGTGTCTGAAAATAATAAGCCGTCTGGGAGCTTTCAACGAAAACGGTGTCTAAACCCTTTGAGATATAATAAAACAATGTATGATGGAATTATGTATCTTATATAGGTCTACATAAAAGCCCGGGATGGCATATATCTATCTTTTTAGGATGACATACTTTATCGTGATAATAGTATCACATGAGTGTTTTAATACCTAATTATCAACAGTTGCATACACGACTTTATATACACCCAGAATATGAATCCTCTAAAAGATTCTGGAACAGTTAGCTTACTGCTTACATTAAAACACCAGTCCTAGTAGTAACCTAATATCATTAATTACTGATTATATACAAATAAACTAAGTATTAATGAAACAATTATTTATTTTAGTAGTAATTTACATTTTGTATAGTGCAATAATTAATCACTCGAATATAATGTTCTTTTCCAGCGTTTAAAATGAATCGCTCATTTTTTGTAAACAAAACAATAAAAATAACGAAGAAAAATGGCGGGATTCGAATAACCTTCTTTTTTTTACGGCGCGCGACGTTCTGGCAGTGTGGAACGCGCGTAAACTAAAATGTTCTTTTTTTGAAATTCATACAGATACCACGCATCAAGCAATAAGAATGTGGCTGTCTGTTGAAACTCTTTGCGCATGAAGGGATCGAAAAAAAAAAACATAGGAGTGTTGTTATGAAATTCAATAAAACATTGTAACACTCGTTTGGATGATGTAATGGTTATTAGAACATTGGGTGTTTTAATGTTGGCAATAAGCTAACTGTTTCAGAATCTTTAATAGAGGACTTAAAACATGGGTGTAGCTAAAAGCTGTTTACACAATTACGATATTTATTCCTTATAATTTTTTAGGACAGCAGTGTCTGTCGGTTACTTATAAATGAGATGCATATAGGGAACGCAATACAAAACTACATAGACAGTAACTAAGTTATTTTAGTTGAAATGGAGTTACAGTGTTACTCCGGAAAGTGGATTTACTTACACATGTTTGGTCGCATCCGTGTCAGCTATTGTCCTATTGTCGCTAAATGAATGACTTAGACATAGCAACAACGTTCTGGTTTGTAAACTATATGAATACAGCTCTTAGCAGTAAACTTGTGAACCTTGTAAGTACATATACTTAGATAGTTAATAGTTATTTGTTCAGCAAGTGAGCAAAGTTTGTGAGTGCCGACTTTAAATCACGAATTGGCGAAGTAGTCTAGAATTGAATCACGAACGTAGCGGGTGATTCTAATATAGACTACTGAGGTAGAGAGTGATTTCAAGGCACGAGACTAAAAAAAAAATTGCTCTCGTGTAAAACATACAACTTTTCACCTCGACTACCGAGAAAAGTGTTATAGGTTATAGTAAGAGAAACAATTAAGACAATATTTAACAATGTTAACTAGTATTTATTTAAAATATTAAGTGTTTAAAAAGGCAATAGTAAAATTTATAAATCTATATTTCGATAAGTAACATATAAATTTTTGTGACAATGAGATAATACGCTAGGCTAAAATGAGTTTCGGAACGCACCGGATCGCATTGTTTATAATTTTTTTAACGCGGAGTAATTCCCGGATGTATGATCACGTGGGGTTCGAAATTTAAATCACTTAGCCTCACGCTCGCAGCAAAAAGCGTTTTTGCTACGAGTTTTCACGTAGCAATAGCGCCCTTTTCATGCTGGAGAGGTGAAAAAACATTATCTACTAAATCTACCATGTTTGTACATTTTCGATGCTTGTAAATTTGTGCGTAACCACAGATTTATTCACGTCAGCTGTTCAGGTGAATGCTAGCAAATAGAATTTAAACACTACGTAATGCTAGAGCAACAAGACAGCCGCATAGACTGGTTTTGAAAAATTGTCAAAAACACTTTTTCGTAAAAAAAGCTATAACATGTGTATCCTGTGTGTGTGTGAGGCTCCCTTGCGCAGGATGCCGGCTAGATTATAGATAGGGTAACACAACGGCGCCTATTTCTACCATGAAGCAGTAATGTGTAAGCATTACTGTGTTTCGGTCTGAAGGGCACCTTAGCTCACTAGCTACTAATTTCACTAAATTACTGGGCAAATGAGACTTGACAACTTATGTCTCAATGTGACGAGCGCAATTGTAGTGCCGCTCAGAATTTTTGGGTGTATCAATTATCATCAGCTGAACGTCCTGCTCGTCTCGTCTCTATTTTCATAAAAAAATACAGGTATAACAAATTGCCTGAGGACTTGGAAGGAAAATACTGTCAAATGAAATGTTTATACCCAGTTTATAACAATTCATTTCATTTCATAGAACTGATATTGTATGCTGCCTTAATACGTGACTTACGTGGATTCTTGTACTTAGGCCAACTTAGGACTTCAAAATGCTGTATATAAAAATGACAAAAACTGCTTTAGGAAAGCTTAGGCAATTTAGAAGCTGGATTTTGAGAAGCTGAACACCCTGCTGGCTAACGATTCTATTCTTGTATGACTTACAGCAAACTTAATATATCTATAAGTAATTACTGGGCAAATGAGACTTAACATCTTATATCTCAAGGTGACGAGCGCAATTGTAGAGCCGCTCATAATTTTTGGGTTTTTCAAGAATCCTGAGCGGCACTACATTGTAAGGGGCAGGATGTATCAATTACCATCAGTATGAACGTCCTGCTCGTCTCATCCCTTATTATCATAAAATAAAGTGTATCTGCATTATAATTGGTCTGCATTATCTATCTATCTATCGCTACTTAAAAAAAAAACATTTTATTTAATAAATTTCAATATATTTTTAATTACCTTACTATCCACAGTATATCCTAAAATCCTCTAAGCTTAACAATAAAATTCATGAGAAGACTTTTATCAACACAATATTTTAGTAATCTTGAGGTAAAAAAGAAAACCATCGCCTATCTAAAGCAATTATCATATTTAGAAACGAAGAGTCTACTCTAACCTACTCACTAAGAATTACACACCCATGTACATACACACACACACAAACACATTTAATTTTTATTTATTATAATCACATTATATTTCATTTGTCATTGTCATTTGTCGAGGAATCACTGAAGATACAATTTTTACTAATTTCCGAGTCAGAGGTCCACCCCTTTTGATATCACTGCAAAACCGTTTTTTAATTAAAAAAAAAAACACCTTGCTGACAGATGGGTACACTTAAGTGTAGGTGTAGAACATACAACACAGGCTACTGTGTTGTATGTTCCTTTTCCTTAATATGCTCTTCTCTCTCTAAAGTCTTCCGTTGTTCGAAAATTGAATTTGAAATTAAAATTGAACTTATTGATGACATGCTGGATACGAGTACCATCGTGTTCACCGTTGTGTTCATCCCTTTGTTCATTACGAGGTCAAGAATCTTCAGCATTCAAATTTTTCTTTACAGTCAAGTGTAATAAGGTTACGTTCCGCTTTTTACACTTTCCCGCTATTTCAAATTACTCGTACCTACTTAAAATATATTAGAATATAACGACGTAATAATCATCTGGGTCATATCGTATGAACCTTATTTAAATAATACTACGCATATATTATATTTGTACATTAATCAATGAGTTTTTATTGAAACTTAAGGCCGCTATCCTAACAAATCGCCAAAAAAGAGCATAATTTTATATGAGCTTATATTTTTACAAAAATATTTACATATCTACAGAATATGAAAAGAAATTAAATTTTTGCTTTACATTTCTATTTTTTATAGACAGTGCGAAAAAATATCACCAAAATAACTTTAACTTTTACAGTTGGAGCCGCATGGCATCATTCAATCTAGATAAAAATTGTACGAAAATTTATTAATTGTATATATAACATTTAAAAAGGCTTCTAATTCTGATTTAAAACTATAGCGCTCTTGTGCGAGAGAGGTAATTTAGCTCCGCTCGATTCCTCAAGGCCATTGGCTCGGTTCCCAGCCTTAAATGGGCATAGGTGGATCATAAACCGTGGCACCGAATTCTGTCATTGCTCAAAAAGCCAAAACTTTATGCATAGAATATCTATTTTTTTCCGAGAATAAGTATAAAATAAATAATAATTCTATTCAAGTGATTGACGAGTAAGTAACTGGAACTCAATTAACTATTCTTATAATATATTACTTCTATATTACTATGGTAATTACAATGTAATCTTCAAATGTGGGTTAGTTGCGAAAAAAATATTTTTTTTAAAACTAAACATTTTACAAGATTTATTACTAAGCAAACATAATCTATTCTCTGTGGATTATCTATAGGTGCTTGAGATAGAGCCCTTTTCCCAACCAATATCGGGGCAGTTATTACATCACAGGGAGTAACTTATTCAGTAGCTTCTAAGGTCAAGGCTGTTCGACATCTCATAAATATTCGTGACTATAAAGCTCAAGTAAGCTCTTAAGACGTGGCTTAACGGTCTAAGATTTCCATCAACTGAATGAATACAGTTTAATATTGTTTGAAGTGATAAGTATTATAAAAAAAATATCTAATGAAATATTTGAATAAAAATATGAGAGGTTCATTTTTTTTTTTTGCTTGTAACTCTATCATATTTATTTCTTCATTTTATTGGCTCGCAAAAAAAATGTAACAAGGTAAAAATATCCAAGATATACGTAGACCTCTCAGGTTCGGTCCAAGCGCTCTTTCCAACTGAGTCAACCGTTCGAGTAGACGTGTATCATAAATTTTGGTATATTTTGTCAATTCTCAGGTTGTGGCTTCACCTTCTAGATCTACTTTACAGTTGATAACCTGCTTAACCCCAATATGTGCATATAAGAAAATTTACTTTGATGTCGCTCTTTCAAGTCTAAACATTTTTTTTTATTTTGAAGTGAGAGGTCGCGGGTTCGAGGCCCGCATCGTTCATAAATTTTATATTTATCTATTCATACGTAATGTAGGTATTTACCTACATATAGAACGGAATATTTATAATACACAATCAAATGGTCAAATAACTGTTCCAGTTCAAACGAACGTGAAGAGAATAAATAATAATTTCGAAGCATAGCCACATTCAGTACATAGCATTCACAGCATGTTTCGAACTTGCCTTATGAAATTGCATTGTAACAGATTCCTTATTATGTAACGGTACTTTTGCGATAGTCAATTATACGTCTGCAAAGCTGCAAGCCGGCCCACATTCTAGCGCTGTACAAAGCGCAGGTCCGGCAACATGGAGTATTGCTGTCATGTCTGGTCTGGCGCAATCCAGTATCAGCTGGATCCATTAGACCGCGTGCAACGCAGAGCTGCTGTAATTGTCGAGGACCCAGTTCTCTGTGAACGGCTGGATCACTTGGCGATGCGTAGAGACGTCGCATCATGGTGTGTCTTCTACCGCATGTATTCCAAAGTGCTGTTTCACCTGATTCCTGCCGCTGAACTCCACCTTCGCACGACACGCCACGAATCAGGATATCATCCCCACAATCTGGATGTGTGGCGCTCCTCCACAGTGCGGTTTTCAAACAGCTTTCTTCCACGTACTACAAATCTGTGAAGGAATGCGGTGTTTCCGGGACGATACGACATTTTCAAACCATCTCATCATACCTTCAAAAAAAGCGCGTACACCTTCCTTAATGGCCAGCCTGTGATTCCTCTGGTGTTGCAAGAGAATGTGGGCGGCGGTGATCACTTAACACTAGGTACGCTCGTTTGTTCTCCTTTTAGGAACCAATACAAAAAAAGAAATAGAAAAATAATACGTTATACCTAATATTGTGTTAGATACATCAAGTAAAATACGTTCTCCTATCGAGCAATGTCAGAACTCACTAATTCGAAATATACACCTAAGACCTGAGAATAACAGCCGCCAAAATCTAAGCGACCTCTCTTTTTTAATAAAATTTTACTTATTATAACATTAATATTTTCCTTCGTAGAATATAAATTTCGTAAAATAGTCTGAAGATAATTCTCACCAAAGAACACCTCCTTCCCAAAGTTTGGTGTTTTCTATATTTATATAAGTAGTTCACAAAACTAGATTTTTACTCTTTTATTTTTATTTTTAACTCCAACATTTGTATATTAGGAGATTGACTTAAGATGTCGCTCTTTCAAATCTAAACAATTTGTTATTTTTTTAAAGTAACCCTCGCTCCTGGGATTGTGTAATAAATCCCAGAAATGAGGGTAATAATATAGTATTATAGTATGTATATATTTCTCTTAATCAAGACATCTTATTGTCTTCCAATAATATTCCTATAGAATAATTATGGTGGCCATCTTCATAACTTCTATTTCACCTTGTTGGTGAAAATAGCAAAGTACCTATTTATTGTGGTTCCCTATAAAATGGACCGAGATGTAAGGAAAAAAAGACAAAAAATTAGCAGTTTTGCAATTTTGACGTGAACAGAGAAATATACATTTTTTAAATGATTGCTATTTCTTTTCCAGATTTGACGAAGGCTGCGACGGCTACTTAGATCTCACCGAGGTAAAGCGAATGATGGAGAGGCTGGGCGCTCCACAAACACACCTGGGTCTGAAGGCGATGATCACGGAAGTGGATGAGGACGGGGACAACAAGATCAGTTTTAGGGAATTTCTGCTCATCTACAGGTGAATGTTTATATGTAATATATCTATAGGTGAATGGTTATACGTAATGTTACTTTAATCCGAGCCTTTAAATGCGTTGTTGACATAAAATTATTAGTAGATTAATAGCCCTCCTCAATAGAAATCTTCTCCTTCGCGTGCCTCTCCGACTAGCGAAGGTTGGCAGTCAGCTTTGTAATTTTAATTTTTTGTTCTTCGCGAGGCGAAATAGTTCTGCCGCACTCGAGATTCCTGTCCACTCTCAGCTGTTGCGCAGCCAAGACTTTTTTCTGCGACCTACGTCTCTTCTTCCGGCTACTTTTCCCATTATGATGAGTTGTAGGTGTTCGTACCTCTCGTGCCTAAGCACGTGCCCCAAATATGCGAATTTCCTCATCTTGATGGTTTGCACAGTTCGCGGATTGATTGGAATTGACCCGGCGCATTTCAAAAGCTTCTATACTTTTCCTGAGGTCTTTTTTATTAGTCCACGCCTTACATCCGTATAGAAGAATGAGCCAGATGTAACAGCGCAATAAATGAGTGCGCAAGGAAATCTTAAGACCACGGTTGCAAAGTACTTTTTTCATTTTACTAAAGGTGCCTCGAGCCACTTCAATTCTGGTCTTGATTTCTTGGTCGCTATTCCAGTTCTGATTTAACCACGTACCTAAATATTTGTATTTGCGTACTCTTTCTAGTTTTTGGCCTACTAATGTAATATCAAAGTCGTCAATTATATTTTTAGATATAACTATGAGTTTCGTCTTTGAGATGTTCATCCAAAGACCAGCTCTTTCGCTGCACTCATTTACTCGGATGACAAGTGTCTGAATATCTTTAGCAGATGATGCTATGAGGACTGTTTCATCGGCATATCTAATATTATTTATGTTCTGGCCATTTATTTTGACTCCACAGTCTAAGTCCTCGACTGTTTCTGCTATTATGGTTTCCGAGTACAAATTAAATAGCGTTCTACTATTTATATAACTATAGCTAGTATGTTCTACTATGCGTAATACATAGAATGCGTTGTTGGAATAAAACTATCTATTAACTAAGCCACGACAATCGTTTTGGCATAGAAAATAATGAATTTAAAATTTTAGTTAATGCCTAAAAAAATAAATAACAACAAATTATTTTATTTAAGATTTTTATAAAGTTTATGTATTTCCTTTACTTATTTAGCTATCTATAACGTTACCTATCCCTCTAGAATTATTTTTGACCTCACCTTAATCACCTACCGCTTCGGAAGTATATAGAGAGAGAAGAAACGGCGGCAGGAACACTCCCATTGTTCTTATTTGCGTTTTGTTAATAATACAATTTTGTACATAATTTACATCAATAATAATACTCTCCCAGGCTGTCTGAGCGTTTAGATGATCTTCAGTTCAGTAAAATCTAATATTAACAGAAGAGGCTTTACTAATTTAAGCCTTTTATAATTTATTGATTGGATTGATTGATTTCGGCTAAGATTTCATTAAAAAAGTGCAATACCTAAGTACATTTACCCTTAAAACTACTTTGAAACAAGCAATTCCTTATTTCTTCTAGTTTAGAACTATGAAAATCCCTGTTTTATCACGTTTTCTGTAATAAGATAAGGTAAGATTTTTGTGAACGTAACAAAACGTCACTAAATACCTAACTCTCAGTGAACATAAACGTTCCTTGATAAATATTTATGTTGCATGCAGTACCTACCTACATGGTCGGGCGATTATAAAATATTTCATTCGATTTGATGTAACCTCAGAATACAGATTGTTCTGTATTCTGACTTGATGTCACAAGGATAGAATGAGTTTGACATTAGCACATAGGCCACCGTTAATTAAAGTTCTTTAGTGGCGTGCCGTACCTATTATGTATATTGTTATCTCAACGCACAAAAACCAGGATTCACTGATTTGGATGGAAATACAGAAAGCAGTTCATGATTTGAATTAATTAACACAAAGTTATATCATATTGCTCACACAAAACTCTCATTTCATTCTGGACTCAAGTAGACGACATCATCACGTCACAGGCATTACATTACAGGAATTACTATTCTGGATATGCAACGTAGGCTGGCGGCTGATTTAAAATAGCAATTAATGTTTGAGGCACTCGGAAAAAGGATTAAAGCGTCCATGTTATGGTTTTTAAATATGTGTATTTTATTTTCCTCCACACAATGTACAACTTAGATATAAATCTGTGAATATATCACCCTCTTATCCTTGAATTTCTTTGAAGGGTCGAGACAGACTGAGAGGTCGGAACTCAGAAATATAAGGTAGTCATAAGCTTAAAAAATAAGCGAACGAAGGAAATTGCTTAAAATATATTATTGAAATTGCTTAAATATTCGTATATAATTTCCATATTTAAGTATGTAATTAAATATGTAGTAAGTCTAATTAAACGATATACATCCTAAGCATACTAATTATTGCCTAGTATATCGTTTAAATTCAACAATTTTTTTTTCAGGAAAGCTCGAGCGGGCGAACTCGAAACAGATTCTGGTTTGGAAGCCTTAGCAAGACTTACAGAAATTAACGTAGACCAAGTAGGTGTAAACGGAGCGAAAAATTTCTTTGAAGCTAAAATAGAAGAGTTAGCCAAGACAAATAAGTTCCACGACGAAATAATTCAAGAACAAGAAGAAAAACGCCGGGAAGCTGAGGAAAAGGCCTTAAGAAAACAGAGGTTTAAGGAAAAATCTGCAATATTTCAACATTAATGTGCAATCTAGGTTGTTGTTTCTAGTCTTGTAAGTTGTTACCAGTTACCACAAATGTAGAACTATCTTAGGTGGTACCTGACATGAAAATGTCAGTGATATATAATCTTAGAGTATGTTCCGATATGGACAGCCAGTGTACTGCCGCAGTGCCCTAGGGACTGTGACTACGTCAACTGTGAGCGCTGGCGTATTCGAGGTAAGGTACTCGCAGTACTTTGATCACGTGATCAGTCAAAACCACTCGAGTGCCTAACGTTTTATAAACAATACCTACAGTTTAATCCAAAAATTATAAACTTCTGTAATTAGTTTGGATTAATAAATAAAACAATGCAAAAATTAACCTTATTAGACTGTGTTAAAAATGTTCAAAACAAGCTGAAACTTACGCAGGAAATTTTTGATCGTGCAAAGACAGCAGTAAATTTGCCATTAATAAACTAGAAAACTAAAGTACACTCATTTGAATGCTGCGTCAAAAAATGCGGCTGACAGTAACCAGTATAACTGGCTATAAAGGAACGGCTTCATAGTATACTAAATTGACGTCACATTGTACAGTCACAGTAGACGTACATACACTGACCTTTATAAATACCACTGGACAGGCTGTTCCATAATGTTTCACAGCAAATTTTTTGTGCCTATTTGAAGCGCCACCCGCGAGCATCCAGAGAACTTATTTTGACGTATACGTATAAAACAAATGGCTGCGAAGGAACATACAAATACTCTGAAGTATTTTTGCATTTTGAATTAATTTCGTTCGTTTTCAATGTTATTTATACTTCAAGAGTCAACGTAATAAAGTACACAATTTTTTTTTGTAAATAGTTTCCCACCATCTATCGATGTTTGCTGAGGTTCTCATCACTAGTTTTAGTACCGCAGACTCTCGCTACATGGCCAACAGCGCCAAAATGGCGAATATCAAACAGGCACAAAATCACTTTGTCAGCCGCCAGTCCAGTGGTATATAGTAGAGCCTAGAGGGCAGTGCGTACATATGACTACTGTGGCACATTGGTCATCAGCTGTCGCAGTGCATATCGGAACACACACTTAATATAAATCAAAAAGTTAATTTAGTGAATGAATGAAAAATGAATTATTTCTGCAGATGTTAATTGATAATGTTAAAATGTAACAGTCTGTAGGCAAATTGATTACTTTAGCATTTTTATTTAGAAGTGAAACTAAAATTATTATATACTTTGAATAATTGAGTATCTTTGAAATAACAATACGTTGTTGGGTAGGTGAAGTGGCGAAAGGGGGTAACTATGGTAAATACTAAATTGCATAATCCCGTATTATATATACGGTATATTCATCAGACTAGCCATATTTATTTATGACAAATATATTATGTTATTTATGTATCTATTGTAAGTTTGTCATAGTTTTTTGGAGATCAATTTAACAAATTAAATTTATAAACGATGCGGGACTCAAACCCGCGACCTCTCGCGTTCCGTGTGAGCGCTCTTCCACTGAGCCAACCGTTTGAGTGACGTAAAGTTCACAAATCTTGATATGTCTTTGTTCAACTCGATGGATTTACTGGACATTCTTTAGAAATAATGTTGAAGGCTAAACAACAGAAAGACACAGATTTGCAATAGAACTTTTTTAAAACAAGTGTTTAAGTTTTTTGTAATAACATAGTTTCTTGTATTTGGTGTGACCTCGTGTCCCCGTCATGCCCTCCTATCTCATACTACCGATAATGGCCAGATTGATTGATAATTGATATATAAATAGGAAATATTTATACATTCTGAAAGTGATTCCCTTAAACCTTCATATTAGAACCATGGATCTATCACATAGTATTGTGATTACAAAATAAAATAAAAATTGTTGGTTATTTTAAATTTATTGATAGTAATTTATTGCAATTGCGATCATGAAAGCAGCTTGCGTCTTAAACAGTGAATCTGTAACACGTGAAATATATCATGTTCTTAGATCTATTGGCATTGTTAATAAGTTGCATTATTTATATCAGCGTCTGCTACATCCATATTCAATGGGCCATCAAAGGCAATCAAACTATTAAATATAATAATTTTTTATATTATATTTAATAGTTTGTAACTATTAAATATAAAATTTACAAGAGTCTTATTACTAAATGCATGCGGTATTCACCTTAAAAGGTAATGCATTTAGTAATAAGACCCTTGTAAATTAGCATAATAATAATAATTATAAATGTATTATTGTAATTACCACTGGTGAATCTAAATAAATAAAATAAAAAAAAAAATAAAAAAAAATAAGAAATACCAACAACTGAAGAAGGTATAGACTTAGAGACCCCGCAAACTGCAGACTTTTGATCGGCCGATAGTTTGGTTGGTTTCTTTGAAGATGTATGAGAGTGCACACATCATAACGATTCGGTATTGGCCGACAAAAAAGTTTGATGGGCTACACGATTGTCTTCAAACTGAACCGTCGGCAAACTATCGGCCGAGTGTTAACAGTACGGCGCTCTTCTAGGCGCGTATACCACCGATCGTTTAGTCGGCCAGACTCGGCCGATAGTTCAGTTTGCTCCAAGATTTGGCACCGGACGGTCATTTTTGTTTTTCATGATGGCGCTATCCTGTTCTACTCCCGCATTGATTGTTGAAACGTCGATCGAAAATTTGATAGAAGAAGTCGAAAAAAGGCCCACGCTTTATAAAAGAACGAACTTTTCAGAATATTCAGATGCAAACTGTCGGCCGATAGTTGTCTAGTGTGTGCACTCATCACAGACCCAACTGTTTAGTCAGGCCAGTGTGTGCACTTAACAGCCAAACTCAACCAAATTATCGGCCGATCAAAAGTCTCCAGTTTGCGGGGTCTCTTAAAACCGAAACACAATATCGGATTTGGTACGGCCGGACTATCGGACCTCGCACCAATTGGTATAACGTCGTACTCGTTACGATCCGGACGGTGATAAATATGTTATGTTTTTAAATTGATAACCCTAACTTCTAGGATTAATACACAAATAAAATTTGAAAAACAAAATTTTATGTACGATGCGGGATTCGAACCCACAACCTCCGGCGTTCCGTGCCGGTGCTCTAATCAACTGAGCTAACCGTTCGAGTACCGCCTCGTTATAAAATTCTGTTTGCTTTGTTCAACTATCAGGTTGTGGCTTCATCTACTAATATAATAATAATAATTTTGTGCGATGGACAATGCGAACTACCATCGAATATGGTCCGAACTGCACCGCGTCCGATGGTTCGGCCGTACCAAATCCGATCATGTGTTTAGGATATAAGTACTTGCAGTAGATAAAAGTAAAAAATACCAAACAAGATAAATATATTGTGAATGTTAATCAAATTGTAATTTTTAGTGTAAAGTAAATACCTATATTATATTTCTCATCAAATAATATAGCTTAATAACAGAAATAGAATTTAAAATTTTTATTAATTTTAATTGTTTATACTAAATTTAAGAAAATACCTGGTAAGTTTTGATAATAAATAAATTATAATCAATGTTCTCAAGTTAGGATAATAAATAAATTATAATCAATGTCCTCTTTGTTAACTCATTTTATCCTTCAAATCAGCCTAGCGAAACAAGAAAAAAGCGATTCACTCGATTACGAGTACCTATGTTATGTGCAAAGAGAATTTAAAATTTGCGTATAAATCTTAGAATATGAAACGTGTAGTCATTAATAGATTGACAGATGACGGCTTTCATCTTGTAAAAAACGGAGATAGCCGAAATTGACTACGTTTTAACGGCCGTTTTCAATAACGTATCTCTAGTTACGGATGCGGATATTGCTATCGCAGTTTAATGACAAGATCTTATGTATCCATAGTTATGTCCAATATAGTTATAGTCCAATGCTATCTGTCGATAAGTTATTGACATGTAAGTAAACGTAAAAGGATAGATTTGTCTATATACCTCTAGGAAGTTAAACTAAGGATAGATAGGTTAGGTTAAAACGGCCGTTAAGATTTCGTTCGCTTTCAAACTTAGCCGATAAAACATCGTCGCCAATCGCCACACTGCTAATACTACTATTTCAAACTTATTTGAAATCACTGCTCGTTTCATACTAAACTAAATTTCAATTTTTATCTAAGGCAGTCCCGCCTCATATTACGTTGCATTTACATGCTCTTTGCTTCAAATCATTAAAGCTCAGAATATTAATATTCTAAGCTTAAAAGGTATATTTTTTAAGTTTTTTTTTTGTTCTTTTTATTTTCTTATCATCAGCCAAGTCATGAGAGTAGCAATTAGTATAATTATTGAGGGTAGATCTAATTACCTACCCACGTAAAGGTAATAATTGCGATGCGCCACTGAAGTTTATTTGCAATTTTTACTAATGTATTGTAAGTCATTATTATGGTAATCTACAATTCAAGATCAAGGTTAATATTACGTTGTTTGTTTCCCAATGACAATTCATAAATTCAAATAAAACACAGGTATATAACAATTACCTATTTTATTCACTTTTTTATAGAATAGGAGGATAAACAAAGGTGTTACCTGATGTTAAGTCATCACCGCCGCCCACATTCTCTTGCAACACCAGAGGATTCACAGGAGCGTTGCCGGCTTTTAAGGATGATGTACGCGCCTTTTTTTGAAGGGACCCATGTCGCATCGTCCCGGAAACACCGCACAAGGAAGCTCATTCCACAGCTTTGTAGTACGAGGAAGAAAGTTCCTTGAAAACCACACGTGGAGGATCCATGATGGTGGGGATGATATACTTATTTGTGGCAAGGTTCGTTCGTGCAAAGGTGACCGCAAAGACACAATAAAGCGACTTCTCTACGCAACACCAAGTGATCTAGCCCTTCACAGAGCACGCGGTCAAATGGTTTGAGCTGATACTGGGTGCGCCAGACCAGAGATGAACAGCAATACTCCATGTGTGGCACTGGCCGGACATGTGCTTTGTAGAGCGCTCAAATGTGGGCCCGCAAGCCAATTTCGCTTTTCCCTCCAGATAACTAGTGGTGTCTTTATGTTATTATTAAATTTATATAATTTAATAATAACATCTTATAGAGATAGAGAGAGGAAATTTATCAGTTAGGGCGAACATGATAATAAGAAGATTTAAGTGCAGTAGGAATGTCAAAAAGCTACTGTTCACCACCTACTGTCCTTTTATACAAGTAACTTGTAACAAGTAACATTTTTAGAGTTCAATATAATAATGCTTTTAGGATGTTCTTGGGATTACCAAGTTTTTGTAGTGCATCTCATATGTTTGCCTTATACAGAGAAGATGATTTTTATGCTATTCCGAGGAAAAAGATTTTTTCAATTAGGGATAGAATTAATAAAAATGAAAATAGTATATTAAGAGTCTTAAATAATGTACATAATTTAATTAATGAAAATGGAATATTATTCTTAAATCTAAAAATAAATCCTTGTAATATTACTAATCCTAGAATAAGTCAATACTAACAATATATGGGTGATGCTGCCTGAAATAAATAAATTTATTATTATTATTATATATTAATAATTTTTCAAACAGGTGTGAATAGCAAAATCGTGAACACAGGGTGAAATATACTCAATAAATTAATTATTGAGCAGTAAAACAAAAATACATCATTGTTTTAGTGTTTTTAAATTTTAGTGGCCCAGCAAAAGTATGCATTCAAAGAAAACACATTTATTTGAAAACATTAATTGGTTTATTTTAAAAATATTTATTGAGTGTCATCCATATTACTGGAAGTGTCATTTGGTAATTGGTAATCAATAATTTCACTAGTTGCCTCCCGATTGTGGTTCTGTAATCTGTCAAAAGCTGGCAAAGTTTTTAAATTGATGTGTTTCATTTTAGCAAGCTTCGCTATTAAAGTTGAGTTCTGAAACAAATTAAAGACACACTTGAATATTTAGTTACAAACTTGGTTATTACTGAAAAATGGTAGTTGCATGAAAATGATTGATTAGTAGAAATACTTAAATAGATCATAAAAATTAAATAAAATTTGAAAACAAAATTTTATGAATGATGAGAGACTCTAACTCACAACCTCTAGCTTTCCGTGTGAGTGCTCTTCCAACTGAGACAACCATTAAAATTTAATGAACAATGAGGGACTCAAACCCACAACCTCTCACATTCCGTGTGAGTGCTTTTCCAACTGAGATAACCATTCAAGTGACATATTGTCATAAAATCTTGTATGCTATGTTCAACTCTCATGTTGTGGCTTCATCTACAGGACTTTACAGTTCAGCTCAACCCCAGTATTTGCATATTAACTTGAGACTAGGAAATTGTTGTTGCTCTTGATAATCTAAACAATTTGTTATGGTTTTAAAGTGATAACCCTAATTTCTAGGATTACAAATAAAATTTTGAAAACAATATTTTATGAACAATGAGGGACTCGAACCCACGACCTCTCGCGTTTCGTGCAAGTGCTCTTCCATTATCACTTTAAAAACATAACATTAATTGTTCGAGTAAAAGAGTTGTATTTCTGATCACAAAGTATATCTTAGTGTGATATCTTACAGAAAACATACTTAATCTAAAGTAAACTTATAAGGTCTGTTTTAAACACCTTGTAAATGTAAGAACATTTTATAAGGTTTATAACTTTATTTAAACACCTTGAAAATGTAAAAACATTTAGGCCTAGTGTGAAAGGCTTCAGGTGATTTCAAATTATTATGATTTAAGTGCCATTGTTATTCCAGCATAGATATAATTGAATTTGAAGAATCCTATGTGATAATGCCATAATATCTTTTTTTTATGACAATAAGGGACGAGCAGGACATTCAACTGATGGTAATTGATACGCCCTGCCCATTACAATGCATTGCTGCTCAGGATTCTTGAAGACCCAATAATTCTGAGTGGCACTACAATTGCAGTCGCCACCTTGAGACATAAGATGTTAAGTCTCATTTGCCCAGTAATTTCACTAGCTACTGCACCGTTCAGACCGAAACACAGTAATGCATACACATTACTGTTTCACGTATGTGTACGGGTCACCTGGTGTTAAGTGATCACCGCCTCTTGCAACACTAGAGGAATCATAAGAGTGTTGCCGGCCTTTAAGGAAGGTGTACACCCTTTTTTTGAAGGTACCCATGTCATATCGTTCCGGAAACACTGCACAAGGAAGCTCATTCCACAGCTTAGTAGTACGAGGAAGAAAGCTCCTTGAAAACCGCACTGTGGAGGATCGCCATACATTTACACACACATACACATTGAGAAGAAACTCAGGTGCACACTACTTTTAGACCCCACATTGTATACCTAATATCCCTCAACTTATTTATTTACTACAAAATGCATAATTGAATAGATAACAATATGAGTATTGTAAAAAGATTTCTTACCTGTGATACATTTTTTTCGAATTCACCATCCTCTTCAGTTATTTTCTTTATTTTCTGAAGTTCTAAAGAACTGCAAAATTTTAAAAAACTTTAACTACTTGGTTGTTGTACTACAAAACGGTCAAATGATCAAAGAAAGTTAGGCCGTTGTTTTGTACTAGTACAAAAATACAAAAGCAATTACGAATCAGAAAAACTAGTAGTTCTGGGAGTAACTTATCCTTTGTATATCATTGATTAAAATATTTTATGTACTAACATTGATTGTAAAAGATGGTTAGCTGTGTATAATTCATTTTGTAAATCTTGCTGCAACTGTGTTTGCCGCTCACTTGTTTGTTTTTTTGTTGACATTTTTCTTTTAAATCACAACTAATTACTATATTATTTTAAATTAGAAGGTACTTTGAGAGTACTAAAATCGATTGTTGGTAATATTAATCACTGGGCTAATACCATTTCAAATCATCCTATGGTATAAAAAGTAAACTGAAAATAAGTTTGTTTTGTTATGGTTTTGCAATTTTCGTAAAGCCGACAGCGGTTAAATTTAAATAACTTGACAATTTACAATTGACACCTGTCAGCAATTGATTATTTTTTAATCTATTTATCTTTTAATGGGAAAGTCAAAGTCAGAGCCGTGCAGCCAATACAGTACATTCGTTTTTTTTAAAGCCTCAAATGAGAAAGGCATTGGCAGAGCCATGCAACCATAGTAAGGCACAGTAGAAAATAATATGAAACAGACTGGAATCTACCTACAAACGTTCAAAACAGCACACTTACATGCGCATCGACAGGCCTTATAAGTGAGGTCATATAAGTGTATTATTATCTATGGTGTTTCAGTATCGAGCAGCCTTGCGAAACTCTTTATGAAAAAGCAATTCACCTGATTGTAATAAAGGTGCAGTCATTGATAGATTGACAGATGGTGGTTATGATATTGTAAAAAACGGAGATAGGGAAAATCCACTACGATATAAGCAACTGTTCGCTTTCAAACTTAGCCAGATTATACTTTGTCACCAATCACGATACTTTAATTACTACCTTTTCAAACTTATGTCAAATGATTGCACGTTTCATACTAAACAAAATTTCAATTTTTATTCAGGCAGTCCCACCTCATATTACGTAGTATTTACATCCTCTTTGTAGCGAGTGCCGCGTGAAGACGAATGATCACGTTGTTATATTTGTTTCCGCGATGTACATTAGGGTGGCGCTGCGTTTAGTAATCATCATGGTAAATCTTAGAAGAAGCGCCAAATATAAGATAATACTAATCACTCGGGATGAACGCTTCCCTATAATAATTCTGTAAGGTTATGTTTACTGCATTATTTTGTTCAACGTAATTTTTTGAAACTTTCAATAATTCACCACTTTAGACGACAATGCTATTAAAATTTTAACTTCGCATACTTCAGTTCAGTTCATCTTCATTAGTATATACATGATTTTTTATGTTTGTTTCTGTTTCTTTTTCTAGATTCTAAAAGTTATCAAACACATTAAATAATACATAAAAACATTCTTATTCAATTAAAAAATCTATATTCTTTTCCGGCAATATATTTCGGCTATTCAAATGCGCAATTTTGCGCGAGGTTTCCGTGACGTCAGAGTCTATTTCAATAATCTATATTGTACTACTAAATGTATGGCCAGTTTTTTCCTTCGGTTATACTGGGAAAACTACTGAACCTATCGGATAATTCTTGTACCATTAGATGCAGCGTGTTTCGGAGAATGTTTTAATAAAATATATAATGGTGATGGTGGTACTTATCCCCCGCTTTTTTTTTTCTTTAGAAAGACCAATAAATTCACAATATAACTAATTCAGTCAATGACATTCCATTACATATTATGATAATTCATACAATGAGTGGGCGCTGGGTATTGCCGGGTTAGCACATGTTTTGTGTAAATTAATTTGTAAAAATTCTGGTTAAATGTATTAAATTTAATTATATTGTGTGATTTATAAAACAATTGACCAAAAGCAAAAACTTACTTAAAATTATTTTATGGTGCCAAAAATACTTAAATTGAAAGATACACTAGGTAAAGTATTTTTCTAGTCCCAAGAGACTCAACTATAAGAGCAAAGTGGTGTAAGCAGTAACTATTTGACCGCGTGCAACGCAGAGTTGCACGAAATGACGAACTGTCTGTGAGCCGCTACACTATTGGCGTTGCGTAGGGACGTCGCTTCATTGTGTGTTTTCTACTTCGCATTTATCACATCGCATTGGTTCCGAAGAGCTGTTCGATTGTAGCACATTCGTGTGGCGTTCCTCTACAGTGCGGTTTTCAAGAAACTTTCTTCCACGTACAACAAAACTGTGAAATAAGCTTCCTTGTGTCCCCGGGACGATATGACATGGGTACCTTAAAAAAGCACGTACAATTTTTTAAAGGGCTGGCAACACTCTTTCTTTTCTTCTGGTATGTGGGGAGAATATATATATATATATAAGGAGGAGAATGTGGATGGCAGTGATCACTTAACATCAGATGAGCTGTACGCCCGTTTGACCTCTGTTCCATACAAAAAAAAACCAACTTACGAGTAGATTTAGATGTAGAGTATTATATACATAAATATTCAGTTACAGAAAATATAATTCCGTATTAGTACATTTTTCTTAGTACAAGAGAAGTGAATGACAAGCAAGTTAAATTTTTATCATGGTGGCACATTGTATCTTTAAAAAGTCACTGTAAATAATAATTATACAGAGCATTCAATAATAAATAACCCACATAAAATGTAATATTATATTGCTAACCAGCGAAATTAATATCTAGGTATAAGAAGAAGAAAGAAAGAAAACATTATGTTTATCGAGACTTTGACGTCACACTGGGCTTCAACCAATAGCATTGCGTTTCGATGTTTTATTTTTCGCGTGTATTCATTGCACTTTTGTTTATTTTAGCAAAAATTTAATAAGAAAAAACTACCTATTTACTTAATATACAATAAATAATAATAAGATTCAAAAATATTTGACCTAATAATTGTTATATTCATACCATATCCTGTGCCTACACCAGCGCCAATGTTGAAGCTTTTTGAACTGTTATTTACGGCATATTCTTCTGGATACTTTTTAACCTTTCCCCATATGAGATGATTCTCCTTGCCTCTCTACCCTGCATTCTTTGTATTGACTCATCACGATATCAGTGGAACCTTGAGACGTAGAGATTTGAAATTTGGTAGGAACTAGGAATATTCCTTTCGCCGACTACAGATCAGCTAAGAACGCATAACTACGAAATTCCGCTCGCAAGAGTTTTTTTTATTATGAACAGGAAAACTTCTCTCAGGTCAGCTGTACTATAAGACATAAAATAAATCATTTGACCAGACAGTTGAATTATTTACTCTACCGACATTTGACATTTGAGAAAGCGAAGATTTGTTATTTGTGGTTCGCACTTTCCACCTAATAACAGTGTACCTAACTCTAATCTTTGTTCTATCTTCTTAAATAAATCATAATAAATAAAAATGGAAGAAGGTGTTTCTGTTAAACACGAAGATAGGAATGTCGATATAAAGCAAGAGAACTTGGAAAGTTACACGTTTGACTATGATTCTGGAAGTCAAGATAGTAGTAAAAGTGGCAGTGGGGCCTACCAGAGATGGGCGCCTAATTTAAATGGAGTTAGAAAGAGTGCATTTACGCCGTACAAATCGGTCCAGTGTACTGCGCTTACAAATTTACAAAGGGGTAAAATCAATTAATAATTTGTATGGTAGTAGTAATAAATTACTATTGATTATCTATTTTAGAAGGATTAGAATTAGTGTTCAAGTAGTCAAGGTCGGTTTTGTAGGTAACACGCAGGCGCGAGTTCCTGAGCTGCCTCAGCCCGATTCTAGCTTTCATGCGAAGGCTGGTCGCGGTGAAATCACCCGCGACGACGTTAAACTGGAGCAGTATGTTGATATTACTGATGAACATGGACTCACTGCCCTGCACTGGGCAGCTAGTTATGGACAATTAAATAGCTGCCAGGACGTTGTTTGGTAAGATCTTTTGTTTCGAATGAATTGCTTTGTTTGCTGTTCCTAAGTCCTCAGACCTACATAAAGTTTGAAAGAGATAATTTTGTGTTGATTACTAAAATGTATTAATATGATAATTAATAAAATTAGTTAGCCTCACAATTTGTATGTGGATTATAGGTTTTGTTTTAAATGATTGGGTTGGGTATTTGGGTAGACAATTCCATCTTTAAATTCTACAGTTATCATCTTGTTTCATCATCAGTATCTCAAGACCTTATGATTAGTGGTTGCATTTTTGAGCTTGAACTACTAGGAAGAACCTCTTTGCCTTTGACTAATATTCTGTGCCTCATATTTTATAATGAAGGTGTTAATCATTGGATAAGGGTGGGGATGGGATAAGTTTGATAATGTTCTTTGTGCCTTTATCTGTAGCAGACAGCGACTTGGTGGTGTATGTGCAACCACTGTTGGATTAATGACTAAATTGCTGTCAATTTACTCATTTGATACAATCTTATGATGTGAAACACCATAATATTATTAGTGTATGTATATTTTGTATAATCCACAAAGATGGAATGGCAAGCTATACCTGGTCTGATCCTGTACTTTTTAATGACTAGTAGACCCAATGGACATTGTCTGTACATATAAATAGAATACTGCTTTTTTGAATGAATTCGTCAATATTATTTTGGGGAAACTAGAGAAATCACATTGCTAGGTTGGGGCTAAGAGTGGGTGATGAGTTGTACTGTTTCGGAAGCTAAAAATGACTTAGTGTTGTTGGCGGTGTGTGAAGTAGCGATGTCACAATGTAGGAGAATGTGGCTTTTGGTCGTCTTTTGCAAACTTTTTTAACACCCTGGGTAAACAAATGGTAGAATACCACTCGGACTTTACACTCTTTTGATCTTCAAGTGGAATTGTGAAGATGGGACCTGTAGCTGAGAAAAAAATGTGATCATTTTTTTATCAACATTTCTTGCCTGCCTCACTTTTGTTGGCCTGTTCTCATTTTCAAACACTCATTCACAAGATTGCTGTTTGTTTTGGGTTCAAAATAATACAATAAATACATGTTTCGCCTCCTGCGCCAATGTCATAAACAGCATTAGAATGTAGTGGTCGTACTTCATTAGCATCTGTGAGCACCATTCCATGCAATCCCTCTTCTGCTCCGCTGTCAGTTCATGAGGGATCCAACAATAACAAAGTTTTCAATTCTTTGTGTAAAATTTTCTGAATTTGGCACATACCAATCCTCCTTAAGTGTTCGAATTGTCTCATACCATAGGTAATCTGCTGGATTTCTTCAATTAGCCGCTTAACAATAGCCACATTATTTTCAATTGAAGGCCGCCCTTCGTCATGTAAACAAACCTGACCTCTTTCAAATTCAGCAAAACATCACCGGTACTCAAGGTGCTTTTCTCCCTAAAACATTTTGAAGACAAGCGGCACAGTCTTGCGGAGAGAGAACTTTTGAAATCATAAAAAATCAACACTCTTAAATCTTTTTGACTTAATTCCATTTTCATTGCGTTCATAGAACTTTGATGTGTGATAAAACACAATTGATAAATGATTTTCCACCAATTGTTTTTTTTATTACTAAGAAGGTTGCAACATTTCAAAAAATATAACATTCATAATTCAAATATTTAGCATTAGCTAGAAATGCAAAACTTTTAGTGTGCCCCATGTATAATTTAGCAATTTCTCCAATCTGGTGTTGAACATGGCCATAGAGTCTTGAGTCGTAAGCAAATCTTATGGACCTAGAGTAATGTTTAGTAAACCCTGTCAAATTCCTATATTTGTAGAGGGCAAGTGCAAGGCAGTAAACAGTCTCTTAGTTTCCTGTATAAAAATTCACATTCAAGACATGCAAGATAAATAAGATTTAAAAAAAAATTGTTTGAATAATAAAATTAATATTTAAGGAATACATTTGAAAAAAAGACAAATCAATCCAGTGATAATTTTTCAGTCTAAAAGATGCTTTTTGCATTATTTGTAAATTAATATTTTATCTGTTGTAAAATATAATAAAATGAAACAAAAAGATCTTGATTCTTAGGAGCCAATAAAGCATTCTAGAACATTAACAAATTGTGTGAGTGAAACTAGTAACATTTAGTTACACAGAAAAAAAATCATAGTAATAATAATAATAAAGCAATACCAGTGGGAGGCTCCTTTGCAGGGGATGGTAGTAGTCTAGTAGGCTAGATTATGGGTACCACAATGGCGCCTATTTCTGCCGTGAAGCAGTAATGTGTAGGCATTACTGTGTTTAATCTGAAGGGTGCCGTAGCTAGTGAATTATTATGGGCCAATGACCCAATACTAAAACATTTTCAATATTAATAATTACTGGGCCAATGAGACTTAACATCTTATGTCTCAAGGTGACGAGTGCACCTGTAGTGCCACTCAGAATTTTTGGGAATTTTCAACAATCCTGAGCGGCACTGCATTGTAATGGGTAGGGCGTATCAATTACCATCAGCGGAACGTCCTGCTCGTCTTGTCTCTTATTTCTATAAAGAAAAAGGAATATAAAATTACTAAATCTACATGCGAATATTGAAAATGTTTTGGTAAATCTGAAAAATTCATATTATTCACTCTAAACTGTTGGTATACAGTATTAGAAGCAAATTTGTTGCCTTGGTAGACCAAAAACTACTACTAATGGTAAATCCACCGTTGCATAAATCTGAACGTAAACACTCAAACCATACAAAAATGTAAAGAAATGTGTAGGTGTAATAAATCTGTCCCCATCTATCACACTATAACTCTGTGTAAAAACAAACAGATAAAGTTCTAGCAGTTAATGTGTAATATATAAGTATGTGTTAACAGGAGTGGCGCCAATGTAAACATGCGGGGCCCTGAAGGAGAGACAGCCCTCCACCTGGCTGCAGCTGGTGGGCATCATGAAGTTGTTAAGTTTCTACTGAACGAAGGTGCCGATGCAGATATACAGGATGATGTATGTTTTTATAATGTAATAATATGTAATTATTTATTTAAAGTACCTAATCACTTAGTTTGGTTTGACAGAAAAGGAGGACAAACGAGAATACCTGGTGTTAAGTGATCACCGCCGCCCACATTCTCTTGCAACAAGGCCTGCAACGCTCCTGTGAATCCAGAGCGTTGCCGGCCTTTTAAGGAGGGTGTACACGCTTTTTTTTAAAGGTACAAACAACACTGCACAAGTAACCGAGCATTCCACACCTTTGTAGTATGTGGAAGAAACCTTCCACGAATGTTGAAGAATGACAGAATGTTGTAATTTAACTGTCATCAATGGATCATTATGGTGTTCCCTTGATGGTAAATATCGCCTTTGTATTATTAAAAATATGGCACCAATTGAGTTGGTTCTCCAACTACCAGTACTACATAGATATACTATAGCAATAATACCTTTTCTTATATTATGAAATTAAATATTAACATCCAGGAACATTCTTGTTACAACTTTTTTTTAAATGTGGGTATATATATTTTCGACTTGGTAAGTCCTTTGTGGGACAATTTTAACTATGCTTTTACAATATGATCCCAGAAAAAGATATAAAAATAAATAGTACTTAAAAAGATACTAAAAACACGCTTTTTATAGAAAACCGAGCTAAAAAATAGAAAATATTTCCTACTTTTTAGTTTGGTTAAAAGTGTGTTATTTTAGTTTTTTTAAAGAATTATTTGTATTGTAGAATTACAGATTTTCTTTGGTATTATAAAATTTCCTAATTAATATTAAATTATTAATTAACCTATTTATCACTACAAGATAATGGTTGAACTTTAAAATTAACATCAATTCCTGCCATATTAACGATAGATGAAAATGATAATAATATTAATGATAACAAAAACTTATTTTACAATTTGAAAAATGGAACTATTTTATCAAATTGATATCCTCGATAAATCTACGAAGTTTGAACGAAATCTGGCCGTTTAAAGTCGATCATAATCGCGCCCAAACGAGTCAGTTTCAATCAAACATACATACAGGTGAAGCTAATAAAAAGCTTGTAATAAGACAATATTTATATGAAATTTTCGGTACGCAATCTATCGTCACCCCAAACTAACCCAATAATGTATGCCCATTATTCTAGTGTTCCCACTGATAAACAATGCACGTATTCCGCTATTAATATTGTAATAAAAATTTAATATCTGGATATCGTATTAGATGAAACTCTTACGTTCAAATATCACATCGAAGCTTTGTGCAATACAATTCGTAAGTTGATTTATTTCTTTATAAAGTTAATATAGCAGATACAAAAATAATCAGAGGTAGTATCTATGTCAATAGATTGGGAAAAACATTGTTATCAACTATCGAGAGAGAGAGAGAGAGAGAGAAATAATATGTACTACGAAAATGAGACACCGATACTACAATATATGGTTCAACGACGAAATCCACACGACCTCATTCGATTTCTCTCCTTATTTTTGCTATTTTAATTGCTATTTTACTTTGAACTTATAATATAATAAGAGTCAGTTAAATTCTGTACAAATTAGAACAAAGACAATGGGATGTTGGCATACAAAAGTTAACGAAAAAAGGGTGTGGGACTTTAGTCTTTATGTGCGCAGTATTTTTGGTTTTTTTTTCGAAGTATTTTTTTATATTATGTGGTAAGTTGCTGTTTTTATATTACATCTAGACTATATTTCCAAGACATTAGCATAATTATAACAGCATGATATATAGGTTTTGTTGATATAAAATCTACTTGAAATAGTGTCCATTCAAAAATAAAGACTGAAGCGTAAACGACGTTTTTGGAATATGTTTACTTTACTTGAAAAATTATCGTAAATTTTTATTTCAGTAGATATTTTGTCCAAATATAGCACAGTTACATTCTATACTGAAAATTTCGGGAATCAAGGAAGTGACACAACATTACTATTTATAAATGTATTTATTGCTTTTCGAAGTAGAATACTTCTACCGCGAAATTTGACACATTTTTCCATACGATGGAACCAATCATTGAAGCAACCATTCCATTCGGAAGTTGGGGTCTCCAAAATGGCCGTTTTGTAGGCGTCCACAGCTTCTTCAGGTGATGAAAATCTCTGACCGCGCAATTTATTCTTTATTTTAGGGAAAGTATAGAAATCATTAGGGCTTAGGTCGGGGCTGTACGGCGGATGGTCTAATAATTCTGTTTTCTTGCTCTAAAAACTCTTGTTCTGTGCGCGGTGTGAGAACTTGCATTGTCGTGATGGAGGATGATGCGGCGGTTGCAGTTCTCTTTACGGAGTTCAGAAACGACCTGTGGCAAACAAATGCTAGCATACCATTCTGCAACCGTTCTTTGTCCCTCAAGAGGAATAGTCGCAACATGGCCGGTTTTGGAGACATACGTGGCCACTATTTTTTTTGCAACACTCCGTGAACGAACAATTTTTGTTGGCTTTAACTCATTTTTGAACACCCAAACTCGTGACTGTTTTTTGTTTCGGGTTCGTACGCGTATATCCAGGATTCGCCACCTGATACTATGTTGTATACAGCATTTGAGGATCCTGCGTGGAATCTTTCGAGAGATCTGACGCACCAAGTAACGCGAGCCGCTTTTTGCTCTTCACAGAGCAAATCCGGTATCCATCGGGAAAACAACTTTTTACACCTAATTGTTCATGCAAGATTATTTGTATTTGATTCATGCCAATGTCTAAAGTTGCCTGAATTTCGCGGTATATCACATGTCGGTCTTCCTCAATCAGCTTACGCACAGCATCAACGTTTTCTTTGGTGACTGTAGTTTTTGGACGACCTTGACGGGGATCATCACTGAGCTTGACACGTCCACGTTGAAATTCAGCAAACCAGCGATAAATTGTGGTTTTGGATGGGGCTTCATCACCAAATGCAGAAATCATCCGGTCAACACACTGTTTTTGTGTCAAACCACTTCGAAACTCATAATAAATCATCGCTCTAGAATTTTCTCGAGTCAATTCCATTTTCTCAACGACTAAACAAGTTTGACAAGAACTTGTGACAAGACCGAGAGCCTTTTTTTAAATAAATAAATGGTATTCGATTTTTAAAACCAAGGAGTTTTCAATTAAAAAGATTTTAAAATGACTGGAGCAGTAGAAATATTCCATTCCCGATACTTTTAGTGCAGCCTATGTAACTAACACAAGCAATCTAGCGATCTTCAAGGTCGAGGGATTCTTCCCACACGTCCCAATATAAGGCGATAAGAATGACTTATCGGGTATATTGGGACAGCTACAGATTATTGACAACTAATTACTGACAGTAGAAGGTAGTAATTTATCTCTATCTCTAGATAGTATATTGGGAACGGCCGTTAGTCTTTCGGAATGAATATCTCAAATTATTACTATGAGAGCATATTTCAGTTTTAGGAAGAACATATTATAAAGTTGATGACTATTTGCGTTTGGTATTACAGGTAATATTTAAAGTATTTTAAAATTATCTTGGAAGCATGTTTAAGTTATAGTAAATGTAACAATTGAAGTTGGAAAAACACCTTATGGAAATGTATGATATATGTTATGGTAAATAATAATTATTATTATTCTGCATAAATGAAAACATCATTGTGCATTATAATAAGATTCAACAAGGAAATCATGTATCTGTTTAAAATAACTTTTCAGGTGGAATTGAGCCTGCAATCTGTTGCTTCGACAATAAGATACTAATACTATTTCTAACGGTTTCTTTATCTTTACACAAAAACAGTTCCTGAGTAGCCATGCATATTTATTAATACAATTCCAGCAAACTTCGGAGAGAATCGTTAAAATAATAATGACACACTCTTACTCAAATTATCTTGACCAAAACTAGGCATAGCCTACTCAGAGTGCAAGACAACAACATATTTAATACAACATACTTACTTAAAAGGTGGAACGCTGCCAGTATCTTCGGAACCTTGCCTTGCTTCCGCTTGCTTGCTTAATAATATATTTTAGTTATTATATTATTTTTTAAGGTTTTTAGTTTTATTATTCTAGTATATATATATATTTTTATTTCTGTATAAATATATGCATTTTACTTTTTTTTTCATTTTGGATTATAATATTATGTTGTTTTTCAGTATGTCGCTATTGTACACAAAAACTTACTTAAACATACATAAATACAAATAAACATCAATGACTCGGAAACAAACATTCATATATTCATCATATAAAATGATTGCACCTACCGGGATTCGAACCCGGGACCTATAGCTCAGTAGGCAGGGTCACTAATCACTGTGCTATAGGGGTTGTTATGAGCCCAGCAACTATAATTCGTGAGCATTGAGTGTTGCACGGTTTACTATGCTGAGGAATGAATAACTTTTGCAAATATGCAGTGAACAGCAGATTACACGTTTGCGCCTTAAGTGTCATGGATCACCACCCATCGTATTATTACTCGAAGTTAAAATTAAAGCAATCGCCGGCGTATTAGTTGTAATGAGGGCTGACCTATTATCATGTTAACCCCATGTCGTTGATGATAGAAATAATAATGATATAATAAACCAATGGGCTCCTAATTTGCAGTGGGGCCCCCATATTGAAGGATTGGCGAATAGGCTTAGTTCTGCAGCATATGCGGTTAAGAAAATCAGACGGTTAACTGACATAGATACGGCGAGATTAGTATACTTTTCTAGAAACTGTGACATTCATTATGTTAACACGAGGAACAAACATAAACTTGTTATGCCTACTACTCGGTTGGGTCGAGTTATTAAGTCTTTTGTTGGGCGATGTATATGCTTCTACAATATAATCCCCGAAAATGTACAAAACAAATGTGTTACGAAATTTAAAAGAATTGTTAAAAAACGTTGTGTGGGAAAGGTTATTATAGCATAAACGATTTTCTTAACGACACCACGGACTGGGATTAAAGCGAACACCCTCAGGCTCTTTAATTATAAATGTTTATTGTACGATATTACATTGTAATCCATATTTTATATAAAAAAAAAGACCGCTGAGTTTCTTGAGCCCATTCTTCTCAGGTCTGAGGCAGTCTCTTTTGAATGGGTGGTAGATTTTGACGTTCAATAAGTGATTATAAATCCTATTTTGAATAAAAATATTTGTTTTTGAATATAACAACAAGTCGAGGCCCCCACAGAGACAGGTGTGATTTATGTGTATGTGTTAAACGGCATCCCCTTTTATCGTATATCGAGTATTGTTTTCAACAGTTTTAACTTCATACTTTTCATACAAACGCCCATTCGTGATTATGGCGTTGTGACACATTTTTTTTATGCAAATTTTGAAATAATAGGTATCTTGTGGACTGCATCTAGGGGGGACCCAATCTCGTTTTCGTCTTGTTGATCACTATGTTATTCAATATATTTCAAGAGTCGAAACACGAATAAAATATCTATAGAAAAACAACATCACACCTTTGAGCTTGTTTCTTGGTGATTTTGTGCACTTGCTCTAGTTATGGTGTAGGAGTGAAAGGAATCACCATGGTGTTCACCATGCCACTATTTATTGTATTGTGAATGTAAGTCGTTAATATTATTGTTTATATTCCAGTCTGGCAGTACCGCCCTCATGTATGCAGCGGCCGCAGATTTCCCCTACACTTGTAACGAACTCCTCATCCGAGGAGCTGATCTCACACTCACCAACGACTATGATCAAGATGCTTACACTCTCACAACTACCAACAACTGTAAACTTGGTAACTATCACTTTCTATAGTTTAGATTACTTCATCATCATCAGACAGAAGACGTCCACTGCTGGACAAAGGCCTCTCCCAAAGATTTCCACGACGATCGGTTCTGCGCTGCCCTCATCCAACGTATTCCGGCGATCTTGACCAAATCGTCGGTCCATCTTGTGGGAGGCCTACCAACATTACGTCTTCCGGTACGTGGTCGCCATTCGAGGATTTTACTGCCCCAACGGCCATCTGTCCGTAGAACTAAGTGTCTTGCCCACTGCCACTTCAGTTTCGCAATCATTTGGGCTATGTCGGTAACTTTGGTCAGAGCTACGGATCTCCTCATTTCTGAGTCGATCTTGCAGGGAAACTCGAGCATAGCCCTCTGAGCAACAATGAGCTCATAAAGCCCATAGTTTGCGACCACGCCTTGATACCGTTAGTCATCACTGGCAAAACACTGGTTAAAAACCTTCGTCTTCAGTCACCGTGGTATTTGGGACGAGAAGATTTTACGGTGTCAGTGATTCACTTACTGTGAATGTATGAAGTAATCCATTATGTAATTACTTATTGAATGTAGCAAAGAGTGAGTCACAATAATAACCATCATTAGTTTTGTGAAGTGAAAAGTTCTTGAAAACATTGAGCACTTCTCTTGGGATGGGTATAAAATGTTAAACTCGCGTCAGGACACGTGGTCTGATCGAAAATTCGTAAGACAGTCGTTGAAATTATGGATGAAAGATTTATACTTGTAACTAATTATAGTTCGGCTATTTAACTTAATGATAATATGGTCATTGGACCAGTGGTTGAATCATTGATTCCGAAGCCGAAACCTCGAGTTCTAGGGATCGAATCTCAGCCGTGAAATATTTTTACAGTTTAATTATTTGGTCATTATGTCATTTAATAAATACTAATATACTAGAGACTACTACCGCCTCGGAAACAAATGGCGCTCTGAGAGAGAAGAAGCGGCGCAAGAAACTCTACCAGAATTCTTTTTTTTCTATTTGCTATTGCTATAAAATAATAATAATCTAGTCCCAGACTGTCTGATCACTTAGATATTCAGCTGTGGAGTAGGAGGATTTACGATAGAGCAATTTTTTGTGGACGTCCGAATTGTATTTGTAAAGTTTTTTTTAATTACACTTAAAAATTTTTTATGATTAATTAATTAAAATTCTGTATCTATTTCAGCACAAACTGTGATAGAAAATTTTCTTATTGGCTGCCTCAGCAAAGTGTGAAGAAGTGTTATATTAGTGGATGTTCAGTTTGCTTTGGATCACCGATCACAACACAAGCCAATTCGTTTGCTACAGTGAAGTAAAATAATAATACAGGGATTTAGTTTATAACAAATTACTATATATTGTTCGACATAATAATATACAAAATATGACCCCATGTTGTTATGAATAACTCAATAGACAGACAATATAAAGTTATCCATATCACAATTACTTTTATTTACAAACCCATATGTTAAGCACCAAGTATGAAATACCACTACCTGTACACAAATTAAATTTGAAAACAAAATTTAAGAACGATGCGGGACTCGAACCCACCCGCGACCTGTCGCGTTCCGAGGGAGCACTCTTTCCACTAAGCCAACTTAACGAGTGACGTATCGTTGATAACTCTTGTGTGTCTAAAAAATAACAAATTGCTTATGTTTGAACAAAGAAATCTTAGTCGATTTCCTAATATGAAAATATTAGGATTGAGCAGGTTATCAACTGTAAAGTAGTTCCTGTAGATGAAGCCACAACCTGAGAGTTGAACAAGTTGAACGGTTGGCTCATTGGAAAGAGCTCACGGAACGCGAGAGGTCGCGGGTTCGAGTCCCGCATCGTTCATAAATATTATTTTCAAAATTTAATTTGTGTAATTAATCCCGAAAGTGTGGGTTATCACTTTGAAATATAGCAAATTATTTACCACTACCTATATCAAAAATATCCAAAATTCGTAGAAAATATTCGCAGATTAATATCACAGCTTGGATTCTGTAAGCCAATTGAACGTCTGTGGTTTCCTGTTTGCTTGTGGACTTATCAAGATGTTGATGATACTGGGTCTGTCGGTCACTTTGATTGACTCCTTGATTGCTTTCTCAATGTCTTCGACTGTTCGACAGAGGTAACCCGTGCTGCCAAACATTTCCATCATCTTTTCATAGCGTACTTCGGAGGAAAGAGCTGTCGGTGGTGTACTGTAAAATAAAGAAAAAGGATTGATTTTTCTGGGACTGAGAGATATGATCACATTAACACTCTATTGTAACTAAATCTAGTACTAATCTCAGGAGTGTTGCCACCTTTCAAGCTATTATTGTTATTTTAAGTAAGTTATAAGACCCTCATACTAAGAGCGCCTTCTCACTACGTCCGATCCGAATCCAAGAAAACACGGTCCGAAGTAGTCGTAGAACTATTTCTATGGTAGTTTACGCACTAGATCCGGCTTCCATCATCCAATTTCTTTCCGACAACCGTACCATACCGTATTCGTACCCGTGAAAACCGGATCGTTCTTCACGGGTACGGATCGGACGTAGTGCGAAAGCGCTCTAACGGCCGTTCCCAATATACTAAATCTACGGATAGAGATTAATTACTACCTTTTACTGTCAATAATCTGAAGCTGTCCCAATATACCCGATAACTCATTATTATCGCCTTATATTGGGACGCGTGAATTGCAATTTTCATACAAACTTCTATCGCTGGTAAGCTGTACGTCCTCCCATTGACCGACAGCGTGTACGGATAAGGTGAGTAACCGTCGATAAGTTTATTGGGACAGAAAAGTCAACGATAGTTACGATTTTTATCTCAAGTAGGCCACAACCGGAGATAGACTGAATATTGGGAACGGCCGTAAGCCTCTGAGAAAGGACGATTCTGAGCTTATAGAAGAGCTGTAGTTGTTTTGAGTATTTGGCGGTTTGGTATCAGTTTGTATGTCAGTCATCAAATCGCATCAGATGAGTACATTGAACAGTGGACATTACATTTTAATAGGTTTCATTTAGGTGGTTCGTTGAACCATCCGTAATAAATTCGTATAAATCCCATTGTTCTAACGGTAGCTACCATTTTTTAATAATATTGTGTAAGTAAGTTTATCTAGATCCATGCTTTAAATCCTCTATTAAAGATTCTAAGGCAGTCAGCTTATTGCCAACATTAAAACACCCAATGTCCTAATAACTATTACATCATCCAAACTAGTGTTGTATTGAAATTCAGTACAACATTACAACACTCGTTTGGATGATGTTATGGTTACTAGGATTGGCTTTTTTAATGTTAGCAGTGAGCTAACTGTTTCAGAATCTTTTATAGAGGATTCATATTATGAGTGTACTTAGATAAAGTCTTGTGTGCAACTGTTGATAATTAGGTATTAAAACACTCATGTGAGATGGCGGCGACGTGGGGCCGGTCGTTCCCTTCCCTAAAATATGGTCGAGGGATGCGATGGCTGGTCCATGCGTCATGCTCGTGAACGGGTGCTACTCGTGGTGGCTGGATGATCTTGTTACCGGGAGGTCTGCTTGATGTGTTTTTTATTATTATTATTTCCTTTAAAGCTATTTATATTTTATTTTATGAAATGCTCACATAATGCCTCTATTTATTTACGGTATGTGTGGATTGATGCATCTACTATACTCAATAACTCTTGTGTTTATAAGTATTAATTTACTTTTTTTTCTTTTTTTGACTTACTCGTGTAACCCTTTCAGTTTTTGACATTTGAGTATTTTTGTTGCGTCACTTTGCATATATTGTAATTGAAATGATTTGTAAAACTTAAAAGAGTGGCAATGAGTTTCTTGCTACCTCTTCTCATTAGCTCAACCCTTCACGAAGTAGCGGTAAATTCAATAAGAAACAATATTTTTATTTTTTTTGACATTAATAAGTGACATTTCCGTGACCTACATGAATAAAGTGTTTTTGAATTTGAATTTGATACTATTATCACATTCGTGTTTCAATACCCTTTATTACACAACAGTTGCATGAATAACAAATATAGGTAGTATATACTGCAATGTTTTACCATTGCCCCACATCTCCGGCCGACTGCATATCTCGCAGCATCTCCTTGTCAAACCCGCCGTAGATCCCGCTGTTGTTGACGATAATGATGATCACCGGCAACTTGTATCTGAACATTGTTTCTACCTCCATTCCTGAACAATTTATTGGGTATTTATAACTCATGCTATATTTGTAAACCAAATATATCTAATGAATTGGAGGCACTGATGCATATAGAAACAACTGTGATGCTCTTCTTAATGGGAGATTCTTGTCTTAATGGAGCAAACGAGCGTACGGATCACCTGGAGTTAAGTGATCACCGCCGCCCACACACTAACGCAACACCAGAGGAATCACAGGACTTTTGCCAGCCTTTAAGGATTAATTATCATTAATGACTTAATATTTTTAAGAATGGTTATACCTGTAACTTTAACATTAATTATGTGTGAATCTGCAGTCGATCTTTTTTATACGTAGCTTCGCTAACATAAATTTTAATTAAAATTACCTACACAACACTGAAACCTAAAAACACATCAGACCACACTTTTTGAAAGTAATTATAATTAATTAAACAGATTAAAACAAAATTCAAATTGAAATCGGCCCTTCTTATATCTTTAAACGAGCAATTCTTGAATATATATATATATATATTATATATAATCTGAATCTCGGAAACGGCTCCAACGATTTTCATAAAATTTAGTATACTTACAGGGGATTTCGGAGGCGATAAATCGATCTAGCTAGGTTGCAATTTAAAAAAATGTAGTTTTATCCGTGTTTTAATGAGAAACAGCTACAATAACATTACAATAAATGTAAGGTGAATTTCGCCACTATATACAAGACTATAATAGCTCAGATGGGACATTGGGTAATCCGGAAAGCAGAAAACCCCGATTTGAATCCAAATATCGTATTAATTTTCTTTGGTTCAAGTTTTGTACATTTTTAAAAATCCAATTCTTAAAAATGAATGTACCTGAAAATCCAAAAGCCGAGTCCCCTTCAACACATATCACTCGCTTGTTCGGTTCGTAGTCCCGGCAGTACATCGCTGCGGCCACGGCAAATCCAGGACCGACCTTTAAAAATTATTACAAAATTTAGTAATTTTTATTTTATAATTAATTTTCACAACTCTTTTTACGAACACCTGTTCAATAGAAAGAAACATGAAATAATGATACATCTATAAGTTGAAAACTTCTATACTTAGATAAGAGATTGGTCTCCGCTGCGTTCCAACTAGATACCACACTACCTTATTACGGCAACTATTAGATGTGTGTGTGGCATCTTGACACTCAATGGCATCTTTCAAATTTTGTAACATACGCTTATTAATAAAAATAATTAATAAAATATAAAATGCTTAGTGAGGATATGTGATCCCAGTGTCTTTCTTATTTCTTGTAGTATTAGTTTTAGTTACAATTATTAGCAAAGTATAACAGAACATGTGGCACGTCAACGTCACACATTGTTCGAGACTAGCTCGAGTACGCCCGCTTGGGCGTGGTATTATTTGCCGCACTTTGCGACTACGGCTACAGTATCTAGTTGGAGCGAAGCGGAGACTAATCCTTAATCTAAGCTTCTATAATTACCGATATTGTCAAATTTAAATTGCTAATGTAATAATTAACCTTATTATGTCTTTATATATAATTACTTACAATATACTAAAGACCATCTCTAACGGAGATACAACAAGATAAAAAACGTAACTACGTATTTAACGTAAGACGAGTCGTAAACAGTCAGCCACAGTTCGCATTAGCAATATCTGACGCAATATGTTAGGTCGATAATATAACTAGTAATTGTAATCAGATAGTTATTTATTGTAATAAACACTAAAATATTACAAACACCAGTTTGCCAAAAGGACTATATTATATAAATACTATGTACTGTTTATTAATCAAAAAATGTTACCGGAGGCTGGGTTGTGTGTTGCCTACCGATTTATGAGAATAGATTTTCTGAATGCTTTATACTTTGTTGTGTACATTCATACATACACAATAAAGTTAACTGATAAACCAGTTTCTTTTTGGTAATAGTTTTTAAATGAAGTGATGTAACTATCTGTAATAGTTTCTAAATGTAGTAATGCATCTATCTGTAATAGTTTTTAAATGTAGTGATGCATCTATCTGTAATAGTTTCTAAATGCAGTGAT